>ARYC01004342.1:0-11043 GCA_000711775.1 Oxytricha trifallax | reverse complement strand
TGCGAATTCATCAACAACTATAAGTTTTACCTTGTTAGGTACGTCAATATTCAAATAGTTTTCAATACAGCTGCTTATGTCGACTGCATTTAATGCAGGTATATACATTGCTCTCTCTTATAAGCATGCAATATACATCCCATTTGCTGGTTGGTTCATTGACTCAAACCGCTTCTATCTATTAAGTCTCTCCTACTGCTCTATATGTGAATCAAGAGAGTTATTTTTTCTTTTAGCAGGTACAAGCTTTTAAGTTTCCTCATCTTTAATCAGGAATTCGCTTAAATGATGCTTTTGCATATGTCTCTTTACTTTAGCTGAGTGAGTATAAGACTTCATGCAAGTAGTGCATTAATATCTACCATCTATTTTATCATGCTTGAAGTAGATCTTAGCTCTACCAGAGTGTACCTTTTTGATGTGTCTCTTCAAGCTAGACTCGGTTGAGAAGGAATTTTAGCAGTCTTCACATTAAAATGTTTTAATTTTTTCTATTGGCTGCTTTTCCTTATCTTCCTCAACCAATTCAACTTATGTTTAAACTCCCATCTCAGCACTCTACTTCTTGTTTTAAACTTAAATTTTAAAGACCTCAGCTTCAAACTCTAGAGCTCTTAGCTCTACCTCCTTTTCAATATAAATTACTTCTGGTTTCTTGGAGGAGCCAAAGTTGAGCAATGATTAACCTGTTCCAAGAGAAACTGGCTTACGATTTAAGTTAGCCGCCATGTTTAAATTCAATTTAAATTTCTATTATTAATAAGTAAAAACCTCACTGGCTATACTAACTTTGTATAGGAGCTGGCACTGCAACAACAATGGTTGATCTTAGGTGTTAGACATCATATTTATACTTAGTTTATAACTATAAATTTTCTAATTTTATGCTTAATATTTTTATTTTGGTACCAACTGAGAATAAATTCAGTTGGTACTGGTACCAATTAGGTTTTGAACCATTTTGGAACTTTTCCATTAAAACCTCATTAGTTTAAAACTAGGTACTAATTAAGTTTTGGTACTTTTAATTTGGTACCAATTAAATTTAATCGAATTTAGTACCGGTACTAATCAAATTTAAACATTTAGTACTAATTTAATGGAACTAAATTGATAAAAATGGAGCTCCATCTCTGAAGTTTGTTACAGCTTCTGCCAGCTTTCTCCACGTATCCTTACCTGGTTGACCTCCTATTAGATGTCCATATTTAATACTTAGATTTTTAACAGTAGGATCCAGAACTCTGTATATTAAAATTTGAAATTCAATAACAATAGAAGGAACAAGGATGGAATCTATAAGTACTGCAATGAAGAGGGTTGAAGCTTAAGAAATGATCTCAAGATTTAGAAGCAAGGAAGATCTCTATCGATACCTCACTTAGCATGGTAAGCATGTGACATATACTTAATCATATGTTATAGTGGGTTTATTCCTTCCAACGATGGAATGTACCAAAATTTCATTCTTAAAAGCTATACTCTGCGATGAGAAGAAAGCTTCAAAAACAGTGAAATAAAGTTGATAGATATACCAAACTACCCAGAGATTTCAGTCACTAATCTCTACGAGGATGCGATGAAAGATGAAGAGTTGGTAGTTTATCCTCCTACCAAGAAACAACTCTCTAACAAGCTTCCAGAAAGGAGCTTCTTCTTTGGAGTTCTTGGCACTTTAAGAGAGAGTTATCTCAGAGAGATCATTGAAGAAGCTCACAAAAAGCGCTACTCTATTTCTCCTGAAGATTAAAAGAAGCAAGGCATACTAATAAGCGAGACCTGGCTCGCTGAGCTTAAGAAGCACCCATTCCTCTCGTAATCTTTGATTCATAACTTTGTAGGGAAACCTGGAACTGGTATATTCCTAATGAAAGAGCATGCGAAGGTTCACAGAGAGAGAAAGTCATAGACTATTTATGAAGTGAGCAAAAGACTTTATAAAGATGTCTAAAAGCTAGAAGAAATGAACATAGATGCAGGAGCTGGCACAAAGAGAAGAAATATGGGTCCAAGCAAGCCTTAAGAAGAGGAGAAGAAAGAGAAGCCAAACCCCTTTATGGGCCAATTTAATATGTGAATATATTCATTCGTTTAAATCTAACTTATTTATAAACATTCATTCTTCCTTCTCTCGCACAAACTTTTGTCTTATCTATGCTTACTCTCTTGCAGCTACTCTGAATTAAGTCTATTGTATCGATGGGCAAGTCATGCATAAGATGATACAGCAGCACTTCTTATAGTGAGTCTTGATTTAACTCCAGTAGAATTCAATTCCATTAAATTATGGGCTATAAGGAACGTTGTATGCAGGAGTTATGTTTAGCTCTTCATAAGCTTTCTTAGACTCCTTAGTCTTATGAACTGAGAGGTTGTCAACAAACAGGATGATCTCTTAGTCGTTGTATTTATCTCTCAGCTTATGTAGGAACTCTGTGTACTACTCTCGCTTAATAGAGCGAGGATGAATATCATAGCTTTCTAAGCCAGAGTCTTCACTAATACCTGGTAAAATTGCATGGGTTACAACCTTTACTTTCTAATCGTAGACTTCTATATTATCATACTTTTTATTCCAAGACTTATTAATTAAGGTGTTGAATGTAAACACTGCTTTATCATCGTGTATGAACTTGATGTTATTGTAATAGCTCTCTGATTTAATCATATATATAGTTTAAATTATTACTATAAAATGGCACTGTAAAATCAATCACTCTCTTCACTGTGTTGACAGTCTTGAAAGTAATACCATTTCTTCTATAAATGTTGGCTATAGTCTAAGGAGAGATGCGCATATCAGGAAACTTGCGATGAACATTACAGCTCGCTAGTCTAGAGGAAAGTGTGCCCAATACTTTAAAGTCTTAGAGTCACAGAGGTGGTCAATATGGTGCTGTGAGAACTTTTATTTTCTAGCAGGATGCTTTCAAGAGCCTGAGTTATAATGTTAAACAGCTAACAAGCAATGATACCTAATAGTTGGGGCACTCTTGTGTAGGAGTCTTGCTATGGCTGTATAATTCAACACTGGTTTGACTTAGTCTATATTAAAACTTGTACCATACCGAAGCTTAAGCAGTAAATCTAAATATTACTCATCATAAATAGACCCTAGATTTCGCTAATTTCTATTTCTCATTTTGAAAATTGGCCTAATTTCTCTACTACCCAATAAGACCCCAACTATACCCTACAAATCAAAGCACTTATAAACCTCATTAAGGGGTTTTGGGGTTTTGAATAGCTTCTAAGATTTACGATCTTTAAGATTGTTTTTACTTAGAAACTTTGATAATTCATTTACTATTTAATCTTGAGAATTAGGCAGGATCTCTTTAGATTGTTAAAATTAAAATTATTTATAATAATATGGTTACAAATATTATAATAATTATATATAGATTCCAAATATATTTTTTTGATAATAAAGTTTATTAAAATAATTATAAAACTAGAATCAATAGGATATACGATAAAATTAATCGGGATATTTAATTACACTTTAAGAGCATAAAACCTTAATTAAGATTTGAAAATTTAAATAAATTTTATAATAAGTTGAAAGATGCAAAGTTAAAATTTCTTATAAAATCAAGTAAATATGATTATATCGATATTTATAAATATTTTGATTCCTTGAGTTTAACAAACTTAAATTAAAATTATCGAAATCGATTGTATTTAATAATTATTTTTCATTTAATTATGGGAAATTATTGTACTAATCTAAGACATTTTTACTTGTATATTATATCATGTTTGTTTGTTCTCTTGAAAATAGCAATTCAATTTTATTTTTATTATAAATTAAATTTAAAAATCAATTCGAGTAGTTAAGTGTGCTCACTTAATTTAAAAATGATATTTGACATGTCAGTTTCTAATTCAAATCTCTTCTCAGCCTTATATTTTATTATTATAATATATAAATTAAAATAATAGCCTTCATGTATATAATAAATTGATGATTAAATAAATTTTTTAAATAATTAATTATTATAGTTACTCATTCTTGGTATAATTTATGACACTTCTACAAAACAAGATTTTCTAATATATTTAATAATTATAACTTTTTAATTTTCTTTAGACAAAACTTAAGGTATTCTTTCAAGGTAATATCAAAAGCTTTCAAATTAAAAACTGCTTTTGAGGCTGTTTTAATAATTTACAATAGGCATTTATAAACAATTATAAATGTATTAATTTAGTAATTATTAATTTATTTTTACCTCAATAATTCCTTCATAATACTTTGTGCTTCCACTTTTAGTAGTTTTTATTTTCTTAAAAAAATTTTCTAGTTTTTTTTAAGACTTTTTCTTTCTCTCTTATGCAATATCTTAATAAAAATACTTTAAATTTAATAGGAAATATTTGTTAATTTTATCTTATTTCGATGTTAGATAACTTTATTTAAAGATTTTCTGAAAGAATAAAAATTCTTATAAATGATTGATGAATAATCCTATCAATAATTAATAATAAAATGGACATTTATTTACTATATCTAATATAACTTTATTACTTATAATAAATTTTATAGCATCAATACTGGAATAATTTGCATTATACCACCAGTGCTTAAAATAAATTTATTTTATATATGTTAAATCAATATATTGCTTGCAAGTGCATCAATAAATCTATACTTATAATTTAAAATGTAAATTTAATCAATAATAGTGGAGACTCTTCTCTCAGATACAAAGGTTTCTGCAAAAAAATATATTGCTATAATAGAGTAATCTTTGTTTATTTTTTCAGAGGCAAAAGTGGGGCCAAAATCAAAGATGTAATAAGATGCATTCGGTAAAAATTAAAAAAAATAGGTGACTGTATAAATAAATCAATTTAAAATAAATTATTCATAATTATAAAAGATAAAAATAATCTTCATTTTTTGTTTAAATTAATTCAAGATAATTTATTTAAAAATACCAAGATAATTCATTCACATCTTAAACTTTAATTATTTAAATAAGTCGAATCCATAAATCCAATTGAGCAAGTGAAAATAATAAAATTGATCTTTAGCTTACTCATAAATAATTCATTATTTATTGTTAATAAATTTACTAGCATCTCTCTAAAAAGCATTAACTTTTTTAACTTTTTTAACTTTTTTTAAACACTCTGTATGAAATAATTATGACTAGTAACAATTAAAGCCTTATATTATAAAACTTTGAGCAGTGTAATATATTAAATTATACGTTACTAACTTTCTCCTAACTTAAGTATATATAGAAAATATTTTGTGATAAATCATCTCACATTTACTCACTAATTACTACCTAATAATAATAATATGAATTAATTAAACGAAATAACATTAAAAATAGTAAATGAGAATAGATATATTAAATATCTTTTTCATAATGTAAGGCAATCGAGAAACTCTCTGCAACTTTTCTCGATGCCTTACATTATGAAAAATATATTTAAAATAATCAACTTTAGAATGATTAATATTATAGTTTATACCATTTAGTAAAAGTTTAAATTAAATCTAATAATTGCCTAAATATTTTAAAATTTTACCAATTTTAAATACAACCTAAATATTAAATTTATGTTACATTAGTTTAATCTATTGATTTTTCTTATAAATGTTATCTATAAAATATAGTAACTTTTAATGCATTTTTGACTTCTAATAAACTTGTAAGCATAGAATCTCTTCTTATGGCAAATCCTTGCTTCAAAGAATATGCCATAAAAGTACTCATATTTCATGAGATACTTAGACTTAAAGGTAAAAGGGAAGTTTTGATGGGATAATTATCGAATTCGTTCACATCAAAATAATAATGGGAAAGTAAAATAATATTGTTATCATTATTTATGAAAGAGCAAAATTATTATAGTATATCTTTTGGTAATTTTCCTTTAAATATCTGATAAAGATAATAGATCAATTTTAATTGTATCTAACATTAAGATAAATAAACATTAATTATTTTTTCTAAAATTTATATCATTTTCTTTATTCATTTAGTGTATTTATAATTTAGAGAGAACCAAAATATAATTATTTAAGCGATATCAATATCACGATGACTTTAATAAAATTGTTTTAGCTTTAATTTAAATAAATGTATCTAACTGTACTATAAATATGAAAAAGATGGCATGAATAATTTATAAAATTTAAATGCATAAGTCCTAAATATCTTATTTTGGTGTTAAATTAACAATTTCCACAAAGTTACCTTTTCTTTTAGAAGTTCTATAAGAGAAATACCTTACTATTATGAAGAATATACTAACAGAATTTTTAAAAGAAGCATAGTTCTCTATTATTTTATTAAAATAATAAACCTCAGAATTCTTACATTAATTTTATCTTTTTTAATCTTACTGGTCAATAATTAAATTAAATATAGTTTTAATAAGTTTCGTGAAAGAAATTGGTGTATAAATTTTTTGGAATAGATTAATATAAAATATGTATTACATCATTTTAACTGGCTATCTATTTTTATAATTCTAGGCATGTTTTTATTTACAAAAAAATTACATCATTAAGAAAAAAGTCGAAATGTAAACAATTATTTTAAATCTCAAAGTAAAAAAATTAACAACGAATATTTCTTTATCCCATTTAAAATAATCTACAACCGTAAAGAATCTAAGTAAAGCTGTACCAAAGAAATTAATTAAATTTATATTTTAAATTCTTGATTTGATCTTAATCATCTATACATGATTTATTTTTTTACAACATTAAATTTTAATCGCACTCTCAGTATAAAATTTGAAATTGACATTTATCTAAACTTTCTATTTGAACTGGTTCATAGTCCCCACAGTAACTTATTATTTATAGTATAAAAATTAAATTTTATATGTTAATTGAAAATATTTAATTAAAAGCATTCATAATGTTTAAGTATATATAATTATTTATTTTAGTACAATTAACTTAACAAGCCTTCATCAAGAAGTTTTTAAAACTCTTTGTTATTCTTTAATCTCCCTTTTTAGCATTTGGTTAGATTCATTACTCCCAAAATTGAAATTAATTTATTAAAATTGATTATTTATTTAAAATGCTGCTAATATAACTATGACATGTTTAAATGTGATTTATGAGATTATTTATTAGTCATACTTAAACATTAACATGAAAAAGAAATGAAAAATAATTTATAGAATTTTTAATACATATTTTTAAATAAAACTATATGAATTATCTTTGATTTTTTTACTTAATAAATCGGATAAAAAATAAATATATAAAATAATTAATAAAAATCTCTCGTTGTTAAAATATAGTTTTTTATTTGTTATTTGACAATTTATATTTAAATTTAATAAAAGGTAAATTAAGTAAAATATAAAATTTAATTTATTTAAAAAAAAACACAGAAATAGTTCTATATAAATATTGCTGAATAATTTTTAATTAATAAAACTATTTTTGATTATATAAAGTACTATAAATTTCAAAAGAAATAAATTTCCAATATTTATTAATAAATTTATAAGTTAAAGCTAAATGAGCTAATTTTAATGAGTTATAAATTGAGAATTCTTTTTGAAAAATTGTAATAATAATTGTACTTTGAGCCTTATAGTTTATCCAAGTAATCTTATATAAATGATCGAATCTCTATTAAATTATTAATTAATTAAAATAACAATCTATCTTTTAGTATTTAAGAATTAATTGATAACCACCTCCCTTTAGTCGTAAAATTATCCAAGAGCACCCTCTACATCTCTCACCATTTTAATTATATATTTGAATGCTTTACGAGAAAACAAATAAGTAAAATTGATTGAAAAGTTTTATGATAGAATTTGATAAAAAATCTTGCTGCATTCTCCATTAATTTGCAAATAATCACAGTGTTAACACTAAGAAATTTTATAAGCATGTATATAGTCAAAAATCTTTCATTTTTTACATTTTTTTTTGGTTTTTGTCTTTTCATTTTAATTTTATTATAATATATATGTTTTATGTTTTTTTTCTCTCTAAAATAAGGAGTCAAGTATTTATAGTAGTAATATAATCTTGAATATATAATATATATTCATCAGACTATAGCTATATTATCGATATTTTAATAAGTCTAAAGTAAAAATAATTTTTGATTTCCTAAATAAATCTATTCTAAGAATAATATATGATTTTTAACATCATTTTCAAGGGTAAATTATTGTAATGCTGCATTTATTGAGAAATATTGTTCAAATACATGGCTTTTTTAATTTATATTTACTTATAAATAATATTATTTATAGTTAAAATGACTAAATACTTAATTTAAAATTATTAATAAAATACATCCATAGAGATCATTTCACCAGTTGTAAGGTTTTAAACACCTATTGAAAAATCAAATTTACTACTGTCCATTATAATAAATTTATAAATAACTTTATTATTAAAAAAAGCAGCAATTATTAATTATGAAAAATAAACAATTAAAGACTCAATTAAGAATATAATTGATTTGAAATTATTATAAAATCAATTTTAATTAAAATAGTTAAGGTTTACAAAAATTATGAATATTAATTTCTTATGAAAGATAATAAAATCAATTTTTTATACATAAAATAATTTCATTTCATTAAAAATTTTTAGATCGATATTTTAATTTGATATGTCACTTTACATTTTAACATTTTTCTAACTTATCTTATTCTATTTGATCATAGTTAAATAATATAAGTATAGTTCAGTTTTAGTAGTTTTTCTTTTATTTAATAAAATATATAAAAACAAATTCATGATTATCACTATTCTAAATATTTTTATCATTTATTATAATTCAATATTTAGTAAAATTAAAGTAACTAAAAAATATACTTTACAAAATTTAGAATAATTTTAATGATAAATATTGCAGAGAATTATTTAAAAAAGTAAAGAGATATTCAAAACCCCAAAACCCCTTAGTGAGGTTTATAAGTGCTTTGATTTGTAGGGTATAGTTGGGGTCTTATTGGGGTTAGTAAGAGAAATTAGGCCAATTTGCAAAAGGAGAAATAGAAATTAGCGAAATATAGGGTCTATTTATGATGAGTAATATTTAGATTTACTACTTAAGCTTAGGTATGGTACAAGGTATTAATATAGACTAAGTCAAACCAGTGTTGAATTATACAGCCATAGCAAGACTCCTACACAAGAGTGCCCAAACTGTTAGCCATCATTGCTTGTTAGCTGTTTAACATTATAACTCAGGCTCTTGAAAACATCCTGCAAGAAAATAAAAGTTCTCACAGGTCCATATTGACTATCTCTGTGACTTTAAGACATTAAAGTATTGGGCTCACTTTCCTCTTGACTAACGAGCTGTCATGTTTCATCGCAAGTTTCCAGACATGCGTATCTCTCTTTAGACTATAGCCAATATTTATAGACGAAATGGTATTACTTTCAAGACTGTCAACAGAGTTAAGAGAGTGATTGATTTTTACAGTGCCATTTTATAGCAATAATTTAAACTATATATATGATTAAATGCAGAGAGCTATTGATAATAACATCAAGTTCATACATGCAGATGAAGCTGTGTTTACGTTCAACACTTTTATTAATAAGTCAAGGTACAAGAAGTATGATAACATAGAAGTTTATGACTAAAAAGTAAAGGTAGTCACTCATGCAATTTTAGCTGGTATAAGTGAAGAATTCAGGCTTAGAGAGTTATGTGATTCACCCTCGCTCTATTAAGCGAGAGTAGTATATAGAGTTCCTACATAAGCTCAGAGAGAAGTATAGCAACCAAGAGATCATCCTGTTTGTTGATAACCTATCAGTTCATAAGACTAAGGAGTCAAAGAAAGCTTATGAAGAGTTAAACATAACTCCTATATACAACGTTCCTTACAGCCCTTAATTTAATGGAATAGAATTCTACTGGAGTTAAATAAAGACTCACTACAAGAAGCTTCTGCTGTATCATCTTATGCATGACTTGCCCATCGATACAGTAGACTTGATTCAAAGCAGCTGTAAGAGAGTGAGCGTAGAAAGACAACAATTTGTGCGAGAGAGGGAAGAATGAATGTTTATAAATAAGTTTTAGATTTAAACGAATGAATACATTCACATATTAAACTGGCCCATAAATGGGTTTGGCTTCTCTTTCTTCTTCTCTTCATATGGCTTGCTTGGGCCCATATTTCTTCTCTTTGTGCCAGCTCCTGCGTCCATGTTCATTTCATCTGGCTTTTAAACATCTTTATAAAGTCTCTTGCTCACTTCATGAATTTTCTGTGACTTTCTCTCTATGAACCTTAGCATGCTCTTTCATAAGATATATACCAGTGCCAGATTTTCCTTCAAAGTTGTATGTCAAAGCTTACTTGAAAGATAAGGATGCTTCTTAAGTTCCTCTAGCCAAGCTGAGCTTATAAGTATGCCTTGCTTCTTCTAGTCTTCAGGAGAAATAGAATATCGTTTCTTATGTGCTTCTTCAATAATTTCTCTGAGATACTCCTCTTTTATTGTACCAAGAACACCAAAAAAGAAGTTCCTCTCTGGAAGTTTATTAGAGAGTTGTTTCTTTGTAGGAAGGTAAACTAACACTTCCTCATCTTGCATGGCATCCTCATAAAAATTAGTGACTGAAATTTCGGGGTAGTAGGGAATTTCTATTAGTTTAATTTCTTTATTTTTAAAAGCTTTCTTCTCCTCACAAAGTATTGCTTTCAAGAATGAAATTTTGGTACCTTCCATCGTGGGAAGGAATAAACCAACTGTATAATATTTTAATAGTCATCAAGTTATCTTACCATGTAAAGTTAGGTATCGATAGAGATCTTCCTTACTTCTGAATTTGATATCATTTCTTGAGCCTCGACTCTTTTCATTTGATCATTGAGTGATTCCATCTTTGTTCCTCTTCCTATTAATGAATATCAAATTATAACTTATAGACTTCTGGATCCTATTGTTTAAAATCTTACTATTAAATATGGGCATCTTATAGGAGTCAACCCTGCAAAGATATGTGGAGAAAGTTTGCAGAAGCTGTAACAAACTGCAGAGATTGAGCTCCATTTTTATCAATT
>ARYC01004341.1:0-36457 GCA_000711775.1 Oxytricha trifallax | reverse complement strand
AGAGGCAATGAAGATTCCCATATTAAAAATTATTGACTTAGATTCTTGCCTAGAAAGCTACCTTACTCTTGAAGATAAAATAGAAAAGAGAGTTATTACTGATGACTAATATGCTTATAAGATATATCCATTCTATTACTTCCTTGCTGATGACAAGTTCCAAATTGGAATTTGCTAATGAATATTATGCTCTTTAAAAGGCAAAGTTAAATGAGTGCAGGCATATCATCTAGCTTGATGCTATTTTACTTGGTAGAGATCATGTAGCCTTCAGGCTTTCTTTACTTGAAATGACTTACAGAGAATTCTTATCTGACAATAGATGTCATAGATAAATTGGCTAGATAGTATAGCAGATAGTTGAGGGGATTGAAGAGCTTCACAAGCTAGGTTATGTTCATAGAGACTTAAAGCCAGAGAACATCATATTTAACTTTCAGCCTCTTATAGTTTATATTATTGACTTCAACAGAGCTCAAAGAGTGCAAGCCTCTGCATAAGCAAATGTATACGGCACTCTTGGATATTTCCCAGAGAGAGAGAATTGGAGAGATGGAGACACTTAATGGGATATCTGGGCTCTAGCAGTAATAATAATAGAGAGCGACATGCCAAGAAACGAATACTTTAGCTGCAGGGGTGAGAGAGATTCTAAGCAGAATAAAACAATATCTCGATAAAAATAAAATAAATGGAGGTCTCAGAGAACTTGCATACTCAACTATTATCAAGCCAAGCTAAGAGGATTAGCAAACAATAGAAACAATCAAACATCAACTTAGAAAGATAAAATTCAGAGAACTGCCACATGACTCTAAGCTTATGTTTGTATGAAATATTTAAAAACTCGCTTGTTATTCTCACTTAAATTACTAATATTTAAACAAAAAACCCCTACATAAACCCTATCAAAACCCTAATAAAGTATGACTAATAGTCTACTTTTATCAATCAAAAACTCAATCAAACTACTGAAAGGGTTTTGGGGTTTTGAATGGGGAGATATTAATGAGGTCAGACTCAAAGAGTAAGGAACACCGATTATTCATGATCATACACAAGGTCAAATTACTAACCTGATATGCCAAAAGAACTGAAAGAGAGCACTGCTTAAATCGGATATAAAGAAATCACATATGGTAGTCTTGAGAAAATTACCTCTTCCTTTAAGGAGTTTGGCTTCTCATTTAAATCAGTGTTTATGGATATTGGTTCTTATTTTGGACAAGTAAACTTTAAGGTGGCATTCCTTCATTAATGTAAAAGCTTAGGTAATTATATTGTTTAGATTAGAGTAATCTTTTCTTCCAATAAATTGAAATTATTTTCAGATGAATATTCAAACTAGAAACATATACTTAATGTACTGAATCTCCTTGAGTTTCATTATGCAGATATCGAAACATTTAAATCTCTGTAAACTCCAGAAAATGTTAGAATCACTCACGTATACGTATTTGTCAAAGTCATGAGGCCAACTAAACTCGCCAGATGATCGTTAACCTTATTAACATAAGCCCTTTGGTAGAATCACTTGCCTGGAGTTAGAATGAGAAAGCTACACTTACTAAACTTAAGTTACAAGATCTACACTTATTTTACTTAATAAAATAGTCTTTAATGCAAGGAGGAAATGGAAATTTAACTTCTATGTATACAGCAGGAAAAGGCAAAAGGAAGTGTCAAGATCTTTAGAGAACATAAACTATTAGAATAAATCGGAGAAAGAATATCCGTAAAAATCTTAGTCGATTACAATAATTGAAAAGCCACATGACTGGAGGTAGACATTTTCCAAGAATAATTTAAAAGTGAAAGCTTTTGAGAAGGATGTTCCATTCGATGAAATATCTATAATCTCTAGCAATGATGAGTTACAAAAAGGTAGTGGTGTCATCTAGTCAAATATAATTATACTCGATACGTAGATACCACATGAATAAACACTGTAGACTTAATTTCAGCAATATCTTGATAAAATATTGCAAATTAAAATGATTGCACTATATAAAATTGAGGGCTTGAATTTTTATTGAAGTTTACAACAGATCAATCGCAAGAATATTAAGGGCTTTATGTCTCAGTAAAATGAAGACAGCAATAACCTGCATATTGAATGGAGAATAGAAAGATTTATCTGCAAGGAAGATTTAGTATGCTATCTCAAAGATAATAATAGGAATTACAATCTTCGATTTATGCATACAACTTGGAGTTGAAAAAAGAAAAAGTAATTAAAGCTTGTCTCTAGTAAAGCTATAGGGTGTAATAGAATCTAATGAAAATACATAAAGAAGCAAAAGCCTATGCTGAAGAAGCGTCAATGGAAATTGAACGAATAAGTTCTTAAGAATTAAAGAATAGATATCTAAATTTAATTTCAAAAATTGGTATCTGGTTAATTTGGTATAGTATACAAGTGCAAGTGCCTTATAAATACTAGCTTTATAATCCCAGTGAACCAATAATGTTCGTTGCTGTGAAGGTGTCTATTATTAGTTAAAGCACTTGTGACATGAGATTACTCAGCTGCGCAAACTTATAGATTCCCAAGATCCTTCTTTAAAATTTATTGCTAGAGTGCTTGGGGAAATAAAGTAATTCAGATGTAACGCCCTTATTCTTGAATATTATCTTCAAGTATTTCGGATGATCTAGACACAACTTTGCTAAATCCAAATAGTTTAAATCTCATCTGGTATTTTAAAAGCAGTCACCCTTGCTCATAAATAAATATCGTTCACCAAGATATTAAGCCTGAAAACATTTTGTTGGGTAATAATTTGGTACCTAAATCATGTGATTTGAGAATGACTAATACTAATAATGAAGGCACTTTAGGATATCAAGCTCCTGAAATATTGAGTGTTTACATCTCCAATTTAGATGCTATGAAAAAGTTAGACTCTTGGGCTCTTGGAATAACTCATTACTAAATTTCTTCCAAAGGTTGCTTTCCATTTCCATACAATCAGTTGGTTGAAATTTTACAAAAAAGAAAAAAGTTTAGCTTTGGAAAACTAATTGATAATCCAGAGAACGAGTACATAAAAATTATTAAGGGCTTATTAACTATTGATCCAAATGATAGAATGCTACCAGAGGAAGCGTTGTGTTCAGTATTGTATGAAAGAATGCCTACTTAATATAAATCCACTCTTGATATCTCTAAGATTAATCAAATAAAAAGGAGTATTTTTATTGGGGCATCATTGATACCCCATAATTATATGTATACTATCCTAGAAGGACTAGCCCTTATAAACACTCTGCCTCTAAAGTCAATTTGATCGTCTAGCAGCTCATATTTCAAGTCATTTTGTAAACTTAGTAGTAATTAAGCTTCTACTTCTATCACTCTTTACAGCATAACGAGCAATTTTATCTAGTTTCGGTTAATTTATCTATTTAGCATGATTTTAGTCTTTATGGATAAGATATAAATCATAATTTGGTTGATATTAATAGAGATGGATAGTCATCATACTCATCAAAATATGATTGGCAGATAAAATTCTAATTTGAAGACCTAACTTAAAGTATGTCCATATTTAATTTTTTTCTTATTTAATAGTGAGATTGAATGGATTCTTAGCAGTTCATAATTAACCTTCGATAAGGATCACTCCTTAAAAGGAGCTTGACGGTCCAAAATTTAATAGTGTGATTACAAGAATGTGTTAAATAGTCTTCACCTTATTGATTTTTTCTAATGTTTATTCGCCTTTCTCTTCTTTGTTATGGCTTCATTAATAGTCATTCATTTATACTTAACAAATTTTTCAAGATAAACAGGTTGGAAGAGTTTCATAGTTTTTCTAGCTACCTGTGTTTTCTTTTGTGCATTACATAGTTGAAATTTCCAATTAGACTTAGGATTTCCTGATCAAGATGGTTCGTTTTCAAGCAATGCATTTGACTTAATCATTGACTTAGAGATGATTATGATTGGTAATCTATTTACATTTCAATTTAATATTTATCAAATAATATCATATTAGATTTATTTGGTACCCATAAAATAGAATCTATATAGTGTTATATGTCAACAAAAATACTAACATTTTGCACACAAAAAAGCAGTTTTAACCAAACTACAAATGACATGTACAACTTTAGAATAATTAAAAATGAGCA
Source organism: Oxytricha trifallax (assembly GCA_000711775.1). Lineage (NCBI taxonomy): Eukaryota > Ciliophora > Spirotrichea > Sporadotrichida > Oxytrichidae > Oxytricha > Oxytricha trifallax. Next base: position 32,320 of record ARYC01004341.1, on the reverse strand, counting down.
TATTATCCTATCAACTAAATAAATTTATTCTTATATAAATCAATAATTATCAAATATTTTAATGAAGTTATTTTATAGACTCCTAACTTATATTTATTACTAATGAATGAAACAACGATTTTAAATTCTAACACAAAGCTTATACTGTAATCTAAGAGAAAATGCCTTGATGAAACCATTTATTATTTAGGCATTAATTTATTCTACTATTGAAAAACAGCATCCTTTTAATAGGAATAAGACATATTGACTCTCTTCTAAGAAATAAACACGCACTCTTTTAAGAATTATGATTTTAATAATCATAAATCGAATGAATTCCAGCAATAATAAATTGTTAATTGATTTAAATTATTGTTAATTTAAAATTGTAAAAAAAATCTTCATCTCTTATTTTAAAATTATTATTTTATGTTTTTGAACAATACCCCAAAACCCCAAAACCCCAATTCATGCTTAGTCTATGAGTTTATAGTGATTAGACTAGTCGTTTTTAATGCGAAAATGTGACTAATTGACTAGTCATGAGCTCTATAGTCTTCGACTAGGTCGATTGATGGTGTTCCTTTATGATATGAGCATGATAGTCAAAACATACAACTATACCTCACCATTGTTCAATTGGGTTGTTTGTGATTTAGTTTTAATTTCAACTGTTAATCTTTAATTATAACTTAACAATTAATCAATATAAGCTTATTCTACCTTACTTAAGTGTCCTAGCTGTCTAGTAGTCATAAGTGAGTGTTTGTTGCTTAGTCCGACTAGCTAGTCGTATGTTGATCTAGTCGTAAGGGTAGTCCGACTACCTAGTCGTAGTCGATGATCTCTTAGTCTTAGTCTTACGACTAGCTGTTCTTCTCCACAGCTTTATAAGCAAGTTTAAGCAAGACTCTTCAACTTCAGCCTTAAACCAACCTGTATCTGTGTTATATCACTCTCTTGCTGCATACTGTACATGAGTGAATGGATATCCTACTATGTTTGAAGACTCTGGTCGTAGGTAGTCTAAACAGCGACTAGTCGAATCAAGACAGACTAGCTAGTCGGATTTGCTGCCACAAGGTTGCTTAGTCGTAAGACTAGGTAAATTACTCCTTCAAGGATAACTATCACTTACCCTGAGCGAACCATGTCGAACCATTCACAATAGTATCACTACATGCTTAGCATCATAATAGCAAGTGAAACTTGAGTCTACAGCGTTGGTGGAGCAAGAATCAATGTTTCGCCAAAGTAGTGTAAAATTTCCGAATTTTAGGTTTAGACTAGCCTAGTCGTAGAACAGAAATTTTAAATTGGATGTCAACTTATACAAAATTAGGCATCAATCTATGATTCTGATAGACTAAACAACGTCAAACAGTCATCAATCATCCTTGTATCGACTGTCATTGATGATATCCAGCATAGAACCTCAATCAACCAGAAAAATACATAATTCACTTTAAAGTATTTTAAATTGAACGAAGCAGGTTATGTATTTTTCTGGTTAATTGAGGTTCTATGCTGGATATCATCAATGACAGTCGATACAAGGAGGATTGATGACTGTTTGACGTTGTTTAGTCTATCAGAATCATAGATTGATGCCTATTTTGTATAAGTTGACATCCAATTTAAAATTTCTGTTCTACGACTAGGCCAGTCTAAACCTAAAATTCGGAAATTTTACACCACTTTGGCGAAACATTGATTCTTGCTCCACCAACGCTGTAGACTGAAGTTTCACTTGCTATTATGATGCTAAGCATGTAGTGATACTATTGTGAATGGTTCGACATGGTTCGCTCAGGGTAAGTGATAGTTATCATTGAAGGAGTAATTTACCTAGTCTTACGACTAAGCAACCTTGTGGCAGCAAATCCGACTAGCTAGTCTGTCTTGATTCGACTAGTCGCTGTTTAGACTACCTACGACCAGAGTCTTCAAACATAGTAGGATATCCATTCACTCATGTACAGTATGCAGCAAGAGAGTGATATAACACAGATACAGGTTGGTTTAAGGCTGAAGTTGAAGAGTCTTGCTTAAACTTGCTTATAAAGCTGTGGAGAAGAACAGCTAGTCGTAAGACTAAGACTAAGAGATCATCGACTACGACTAGGTAGTCGGACTACCCTTACGACTAGATCAACATACGACTAGCTAGTCGGACTAAGCAACAAACACTCACTTATGACTACTAGACAGCTAGGACACTTAAGTAAGGTAGAATAAGCTTATATTGATTAATTGTTAAGTTATAATTAAAGATTAACAGTTGAAATTAAAACTAAATCACAAACAACCCAATTGAACAATGGTGAGGTATAGTTGTATGTTTTGACTATCATGCTCATATCATAAAGGAACACCATCAATCGACCTAGTCGAAGACTATAGAGCTCATGACTAGTCAATTAGTCACATTTTCGCATTAAAAACGACTAGTCTAATCACTATAAACTCATAGACTAAGCATGAATTGGGGTTTTGGGGTTTTGGGGTATTGTATCCCAATCTAATGTCTTTCAAAAAACTAAAAATATAATGCTACTTTTTCTGATAAAATTTATTGCAATCATATACTTGTTCTCTAATTTACCTAAAATGTCTTTTTATCTAGTAGCTAACTTAAATTCTTTAAACTGCAATCTAGAATATTATTTTAATAATGAAATTGAACAAGATATTGAGAATTGAAACTACAGTAAAGTTAGTTTTTCTCAGATTGCCGAGATTTTAAATAAAAAATATCCATACTCTTATTATAAAAAGATTTGATGTCTTCTAGCAAAAATAAAGAGAAAAAGTATATTTCCTTTAAAAATTAGGAGAGAATTATTAATAATAATATGAAAATAAATAATTGTTCAATGTATAAATATTAGTATTTTTTTAAACAAAATTGGTATCTGAAAGCAGCTTTATGATTAATCTATTGTCATTCATAGATGTTACCATTTGAACTATACTCTCTGATTTATATCGTACTATCCTGAATATTTTGATTACGCTTACACCCCATCTCTTACTGACAAGTATTAATTAAATATAAGTAGCTATGTATGTTTTTTATAACTTTTTAATTTAATGAATGACCAGCAGATTCATAATAAATTCTTTGAAATTCATTCTATATTAATTAGAGTTTATAATTTCTTAATTTTTTCAAATTATTTATTATGAATAAAAGCCTTATAATTTAATGAAAAAAATGCGAGTATATTATTTAAAATGTTATTCTGAAATTTTAAGCTAGAAATTGATGTGTTTCAATGAGACATAATGCAGAGAATAAAGCCCACAGTGCTGTATAAAGAACATATCATTTGTGAAATAAATGTCTTCTTATTTATTTTTTTGATTTATATGAAGAATTAAGCCAAAGTAAGGGATAGTTTACAGTTTAAGATAATTCTTTTTTCAACTTAGAATATAGTTTATAGTATCTATATATACAATTTTAGGTAATAATTCAAATATTTATTTGTTTTGACAGTAAGTAAAATAAAACACTTTAGATTGTGTATTAATTAAATATCAAAGAAAAGATTTTATAAGTTATTTTATCTATCCTTATTATTTATTTTTTAAACTCTGTATATAAAAAAATATTAAAAGTTTTAACATAATTTCAGGCTAAACTAGCAAAAATCTAATTTATTCTTCCTATTTCTCAGTCCCATTATAATTATTCAATTCAGGGATAAGCAAAATTCGGAGAAATGTTCAATAGACTCAGTTAAGAATCTAACTACAAACTTTAAAGCACAAATATTAAAATATGACTAGCAAAGCAGAAGTTGTGAGTACAATCTGACCTTAAAAAGACCTAAACTTCTATGACTAACCGTTTGCGATATCCCTTTGAAATTTAAGAGATAAAATAACAAGTATTTTATGGAATAAAAAATCAGGTTGAAATTGAAAAGATATTATCCCCAATACTATTCCACATTGGCTAATCAAATGAAAACTTTTTCATACTATTAAAGGAAACATGTTTAAATAAGAGATATTTAGTGCCAACAACTCTCTAGTCTTGATTTCCTAGAGTTTCATGGAGATACATATTTTTACTCATAAAATGAGGAAGATGAATCAAGTTGTAAATCTTAAACCAGATTAATTCATTAGATTGGCATAAGACTGAGTTTCAAATGTTATTAAATTATTGAAAAAATTATGAAAAATCTAAAAATAATTATATTTATAAATTCATGTTTATAAGAATAGGATTGAAAACTTTTACAATTTTCACTTACACCAAGTATTATCTACAATCAATGATGCATTGGTAAATTTAATTTGAATATCTTTATAAAAAATTATATTAAACCTGCAATCTGGTTGAGACATCCGAGAAGGTATTGACGTGAGGCAAAAATCTAAAAATTAAGAAATCTTTGAAAAAAATAAATCCACTTCGAAAGCAGTTCTACCATAATCCAGATTAAATACAGGAACTTAGGAATATGATAGTGGCATTAATGGATGTGTAAGAGCTTGTTGCTTCATCTTTGATATAATTTTTTTGATCAAAAACTCTTATTAATATCCGTTGTTAGTCGGGTTAATGCCTTGCCCCTCTCTCGATGAGTGAAATTTTTTTCAATTTGCAGTAAAGTCTCTTTAATTTTTGAAGGCTGATCATCACTTTCCTTCAAATTTCTTTCCAAAAGAAATCCAAATCCATGCCAGAAAACAAGTCAATTGCAGAGAAATTCTCTAATTTCACCCAGTTCACTCTTGAAAATATCAATTGCCCCTAAATGGTGGATGACTAGCTGAACTTCACTGAAATGTTGTATATTCAACAGGCTTGAATTCTATACTCCAAATTGTAATAATAATAATCTTAAATATTATTAAATTATAAAAAGTTGCCATATTAGGCAACAATTTTATTAAATAATTATACTATTTTCAGTTTGATTTTATATCTTCTAACACTTTGTCGCAAGTCTTTTATATATTACTTCCAATATATGAAGTATACCTATTACTGAGATAAAAATTTGATGTAACTTGCAAATCTATCTGACAACTCATATTCACTTTTTTAAATTTATAAATTTCCCCGAAAATTCACAATGAATAGTGGTTGATCATATAGAGAAAGAGTTGCTGATCTCTCGATCGACTTTATTAATTGATTCTGAGTCTTTTCTGTTAAAATTATAATAATAAAGCTCGGACCATATACTGCTCTTGGAAGTGTCATTAAAGCTTTTTAAAAGAATTAAGCCAAATTAGCTTTATGATCCTATTTCTATAAAGAAAGATACATTTCGATTAAGTTAATATCTTAAGAGTGATATAAAATTCTAAAATGAGATAAGTATGAAATAATTTTTATTATTCCTTAACAAAGAATCGTTCCATTGATCTTAGGATTTCAATAACGAGCTTCAAGTTTTTTTATTAAAGTGAAAATTATATTAAAAATAATCACAGACTCTGTTTTCTATTTCAAATCGATTTAGATAGATATTTTCTTAAGCTTTGATAGTCCTTTATACTTTTATACTTTCACACAAACCCTCAACGGATTGCTTAATAATCTAATTGATATTTTTATCTAAAATTCTTGATTTTGCCTATTATTTTATAGTTTTTAAAATCTTCTTAATCATGGCTGCTTCTGTGAATTGAAGTCAGGTATTAAGATGCGTTTAATAAAATTTTATGATATTAACACCAAAGTAATGATCATTAAATGCTTTAAAAAAATTGGAGAAAAACAGAACAGCTATATTCTACACTATTTTATTAATAAACATTGAAATAATTTTGCCATTATTGTGTTATCTTTATCAATGTAAAATCTGTGACAGTCTTTTCAAGTGACTTTTTGGGGTTTAAATGCTCATTCATAAATGCACCTTTTAAAAATGAATAAATGTTAATATCTCCTATTTTGATTATTAAAACTTTATTTTTAAAAAATTCGTATTTAACTATTTATAATAATATATTTCTAATAACTAGCTATCAAATTCATTCATGATGAAATAATTATATTATCTCTTAAAGATTCTAATGAAAAAAAAGTGATTACGATTAAATTTAAGTATTTAAGTATTTGATAAACTTAAAAGATTTAATTTCATCCTAATTTTTCAATAAATCTCTTTGGATTAAGCAAATCATTAAATTTCTTATTAATTTATTAATTATTAACATTATTTAAAGCAACTTAATTAAATAATAATTAAAAAATACTTGCTATGTTTACAAACGCTTATATAAAGGGTTATCGGCTATGGGAGAGAAATTATACCCTTAAAATATTCTAAAAAAGGCTCAAATAGACAGCTCTAAAATTTGCAGCTTAAAAAACTGGAAAGAACTAAAATCTTCCTTCTTTTCTAAGAAATGTATAAACGATCGAAAAAAGGTTTTTACCTTAAATAGATAACTTCTAGAATGCGGACTTAAATAGATTTCATTTTAACAATTCATCGCTAAGGTAGACGCACTAATAATGAATTATTTCAGATTTAAAAAAATCATAAGCAATTTCTCACTCAATACTTAATAATTTATTGGCAAAATTATCACCAACACTGAAAAATTGCAAACTTTAGATTCTCGATAACATATTAAGTCAATGCTTATTTGCAATTAATACTATAAATTAATCTTTCAATCAAAATCAAATTTTTACTAGAAATTTTAAACTTTTTAATAAGATAGAGATACAAAGCTTTTGGAAATTGCAATTAATAACAATCTAAAAATAAACTTCATTACACTTCAAAATAAGATAAATATAGATAAATATGGAAAACATATTGAATTTTTTTTGAAAAACCTTTGCAGGATCTAACCTCCTCTTTTTAATAGCCAAATAAATGAAATTATTGCTTTAAATATACTAATAAATAGACAAAGACAGAATTAGGCATTCATAGAGAACTGTAGATTTTGAAGAAAATTATCATAAAGAGATGAAAAATGATGATGTCACATAAATAATACACTACTTAATTGAAATTAATTAATCTTAAAATTATAAGAAGATAATTTTTATTCCTTGATTAAGCTATAAGATTCGCAAAAAATAAACGAGATTACTAGAATTAGAGTTATTAGAGTAAAATAAAATATTATCTAAAAGGCTATTATATGTAAACAATTATCATATGAAGAAATTGATATTTCTTAACTATTAATAAAATAGAAAGCATTGGGAAACTATTTATTTTTAAAATCAAAAAACTGCGATGATTTGTATAATTGTAATTATAATTAGATGATATAAAAATTTAAGCTTAAATAAATAGTGCATTATGTGTGATAAAAGTTTGAATAATATTAAGTCAAAAAATTGACTATTAGGCAAATTATTTAATTTATATTTTCCCCATTTTAATTCTATTTATGCGAAGACAACATAAGTAGATACTATTGACTTGTGTATTTTTCAATCTTAAGTATTAAGCATCATTATAAGAGTTTTCTATAGAAACAAAATTTCGAGAAATAAATGCACTCTAATTTGAAAAGTCATTAATTATGATAAATATTAGAGAGATGCTTATTAAATTGGTAATAAAAGAATACTAAAGATGAAAAGTTGAGAAAAATAATTACTTACATTCATGGATAAATAAAAATAATGAGCAGTTTCAAGAGAGATTCAAATAATGTAGATTACTTTATAAACCCATTTTATTTTATAATTGAAGAATTAATATATCATTCTGTTATTTTACAAATTCATATAAATTTTTATTTTCAAAAATTCATGCATAATATCAACCCAAAAAAATAATTGCAAACATAATTTAAAAAAATTCACTTCTTTATACTCAACCAAAATAATTATTGTCATAAACTTGACAAAAAATAACAAATAATTTATTATAACTACTTCGGAATTCTAAATAAAGATGAAATTCGTGAAACAAAACCTAGACGTGGATTTAAAAATTCAATTAAGTATTGTTTTTAATTTTGATTCAAGATACACAACCCAGATGTCATTAAAAACACCATCTCTAAGATCTCGACTATCTTTTCTTGTAAAGGAACATAAAAAAGAATTTAATCGAATTCAAATTACCCACCACATACATTTTACTGTTCATTAAACAATGCTGAATAGTTGATTGAAAGATAAGATTAATTTTTTAAACCAAAGTAAAGCTAAAAGAAAAAGAATTTGCTTTTATAAATGAGAGTGAGAAAAAATAGAGTACCGAAACGTTTCTTTAATTAGTGGATATTTGGTCTTTTATAAATTAAATCATGTTTCTCATACCATCTGATTAAAAAGTTTTTTTTATAAAATTTTAGCCCATTTAGCAATTATTATTCAATACTATGGCTGTTTTTTTTTTCAATATTAAAAAGAAAGAAATATAAAAAATAGAAATTAAATTATTCTCCATTAAAATTTAACTATCAAAAAATTATGACTGATTATGTTAATAGCTTTTAAAATAGTAAAATTGAATTGTAAAATTTTAAAATGTTTAGAAATTAATTTTTTGTAAGATTCCTGCATTTTATAAAAAAGTGTATAGTTTTGAAGGGCTTCTTATACCCAGTTTTAATTTTCCTGCAACTTTAAATAATAATAATAATATACTTTTGATCCATAATTTTTATAACCTAGCAGCCGCCCTTATCAATGCAAATTATAGTATAACTTAATTTGAATTTACAATTGAATTTGATCAGCCTCTAAGATGACCAATGGATGATTCATGGCTAAAAAAATGATACCACTTGATCTCATATTTAATAGAAATCATTGGCGAAGCTAAGATGAACTCAACAAAAGAGCGCAGTCAAAACAAAAACAAATAGATCAAGTATTTAAAGTAAAAATGAATCTTAAATCATGAAAAAATACATTTTAAATCCTAATACTGTTATTTCTGTATGCCATCATAAGCGGCTATTTAGATGATGATTGGAGTTAGCAATAACAAATGAAAAAGGACTTCTGTCGCCTTAAGGTCTAAATGAGACACCTTTGATTATATATGAGTAAGAAAAATATTACTAAATGTATAAGGAATATGGAGTGATGATAAAAATTAAGCGATAATATATTTTGATCAGGAAATATAAATTAATCATTCTCATTTTAATTAAATAATTGAAGGGATATGTAGAATCATAGTTCATAAAAAAATTTTCAATTTTAAAAATATTTTTTTATTGAACTTTTTTCAAAGTATCTGAGCTACTATATAATTCATTCACTCTGAAATTTACTCAATATACTAGACTTTTTTCCACTAAAACTAATATTCATATTTATAAAGATAGAATGAGGATATATATAGTTCAGTTAATCTACAATTAAAATCTTGTCTTAGCGAAGTATAAAATAAAGGATTACAATTATTTAAAAAATGGACGTTCCTATAAGCTTCCGCTTCTTATGAAAGAGTAAGTTATGTTCTATAATCTATATAAATATTATATAATTAATTGCAAATCAATCAAAATTATTTTTATTTAAAATTTTTTTAAGTTTGGGAAATATGAGAAGAATTAAGTTTAAATTCTTTTTTATCTATGCTCATAATTGTTTCTATTTTATTATAATTATAAACAAGATAATTTATTTAAAAATTCTTAAAACCAGTCAGAAATCAGAAATTTTTATTTTATAATTTTGTAAGCTTAATGGATATTAAAATATTACTTACTTTAAAATGATGATTATATTTTAACATTCGGAAAAAAAATTAAATGTTTCTAGTATTATTTACTAGAAATTATTAAAATTTCAGTCTTACAATTCACAATAAAGATAAATATAATAAGTTTATTAAAATGGATGAAATTTATCAAATATATTATTTTTCTCAAATATCTGAAAATAAAAAGTCATTAATTGCACAATCTAATACTTCTAGATAAGACTAATAATGATATGCGTCTATATTGAATCCCTGATTAATTCTATATATTATCAGAAAAATTTTTACCTGAAATACTTTGAATAAATTATAATCATGAAAAGAGGCTGAACTTTCAGAGAATGACACTCAAAGCTGTGATTTTATGATTAAATTTGTTAAAAGACCTTTTATATCTCAGTCATTGTAGACTAGTGACAATCACTTATCCTTCAGCTAATTCTACTTTCTAACTTCTTATGCTATATTGATATACTACTATAAATATGTATTCCAGGTCTCCCTCATTCAAGTCTTATTTTTAAAATTTAAAACTTCTGCAATCATTGATCATTCCTTGATCTATAAATATTTTCATTGTTATTTTACTCTGTAAACTTGATAATTATGCTTTCAAGGGTGAAACTAATCTATAAGATGTTTCTAATTCTATAGATGAATTATATTTTATTAAATATTTCTCAAAAAGCAGGAAATAGTAGTTGTTTACATTAAGTAAAGTAAGATAATAAACATCATTCAATTTATTAAATTATTAACAAAATTAAAATATTTTTGAATGGATGTCTTTGGTAAGAAGCAATGAAGCTTATCAACGTTATTTAAAATAGCTAATATGATGAAAATGATGTAAAATTAATACAAACATTCATTTTTATTGTGGTGTTCGTAGTATAATAAGTCACATTAATAATACTATTGAAATTAATTTTATATCTGGTAAGGTCTGTGTAATAACTCAATAATTTATTGGAATAATTAGGGACAATATTTAAATCTCAATTTAAACCAGTTTTTTATTATTTACTTTCTTTTTAGACATACGTTTTACATTACTAGATTAATTACTTAAATACCATAAAGAATTTTAACGATGTATTTATTGTAAATTGATCTGATTTGACCAGAATTAATCATCTATGTCTAAAGATACTAATGTAAAGGGATTATAGGATAACAATATTCCTTTGATTTATTTTATTGATGTTCTTATCTATGATTGAGGAGTTTGATAGATACCAATGCATTTCTGCATAATGTGAAAATACTTTGAGCATGCGGTTAATCCAAGATTTTAAAAGGCATTAGTAATTGGTTAAAAATAAAGTGATCATGTATTGATCAAGATGAAAAATAGATTTCATATAATCAAAAGAGAGAAAGAAAGAAATAGATACAGCTATATAAAAAGCGTTGGACATTTATGAGCAGAACGGGCAGAGCTCATAGAGAGATTGTTTTGGAAATTAAAAAGATGAAATGCAAAAGAAATTAAATCAATTACCTAAGTATGTATCACTTTTTAATTATACCTAAGGATTCAATTGAATTCTTTACTAAAAATGTCATTGATTAAATAATAATATTGCCGAAGTATAATTAAGGATATTAAATAAAAATTAATTTAATATAAATATAAGTAGTAGCCGTTAAAATTAGCCAAAATTGAAGATCTTTGCTTCTTACGATAAAGAATTCAGAATTCATCTCTAAAGCGATTTAACTCAACTTTAATTGAAATCGTATAAATATGATTAAATATGCTCTTAAAAATTATAATGGATTGAATTCAATCAAGGAATGAGATAAAATAGCACCGCCAATAATAAAGTCCAGCTAATTTGAATTATCTATCGAATGAACCCAAGATCGTTCAAATTGGCCAACTTAACTGTTAATATTTTAAGTAATTAATTATTTAATTTAAATTAATTTCCCATATTCGAATGTATTCGTACAATATTCCCATTCCCTAATTTAAAAACCTGTTTAATTGAACAAAACTATGAAGAGAATTACAATAAATTTTTCGACGAGTTTCAAAGTAGATGGCACTAATTTCTTAAAATAATTTCTAAGGACCAACCTAAATTAGTTTTTTAATCGTAGAGAAACAATGATAAATAAGTAGTTAAATTAATTAAAATAGAAATTGGAGAAAAAGATTTTTAAAATCGTGTATTAAGCCATGTAAATTGATTGGTAAAATAAATTTTGTCAATGTTTTCTCTAAATAATGCAATAAAACTTAGGTATGATATAAAGACCATTTTTATTTTGACAAAATTAAAAGCTGTTCATAACTAGATAAAATCAAATGGAAATATTATATGTTCAATAAATAATCTAATTCCCTCGAAATTAATAAAGATCATATTTAAGACACAAGTAGACTCCTTAAGAAACCCCCTTTCAGTAAATAAATAATTTAAAAGATTAAATCCTTTCTGAAATTGCTTCTAGATTAGTTAAGGCTTTCTTTCTTATATATCTATATGTATTTAATTAGGAAAATTTTTAATTAGTTATTGTTAATATATTACAAACTATACTTACTAACTTAATGACCATAAATAACTTATGATATTCTTTATTTATATTTTCCTTGGTCCTTTGAATTTGAATATTCTTAATTTTTCGGCCCATATAAATTATATATTATTTCGCATTTATTTGCAAAATTTAAATATCAATAGGGACTCTTATTCATACTTACTAATATAATCACTAATGAACTATTATTTTTAAGATAATTTGTATTATTAGAAAACAGTATAGATTATGTATATATGCAAAGCTTTATGCCTTTCCCTAAAACTATTTTTAAGGTAAAGTTTTATTGCTGAATACATTAAAAGTCGAACTTTAGTGAATGTTGATAATGCATTCTGCTAATCTAGTATAGATGCCAAAGTTATTCCTAACCTCTTAATGATAATCTTTTAAATGGAGAACAGAAATAAAAGTTGAAGTCAGCTTTTCATTAATTATTTATCCTTTAAGAATTCTTTCCCCAAATTTCTCAATTTATTAGAACTATTTATAAGAAGTCTTTTAGATTTTGAGCTTGTGGAGAGTTTTTTTTTAAAAAAAATTAATAAATTCTAATTAAATATATCTTATAAATAATATCCAAATTTTAATTATTATTGCTATTGCTGTTGTTAAAGATGTCAATCTGATCTCTAAAAATATTGACAAGAAGACTAAGAGATGAAAACTAAACCTAAAATAACATCTCTAAAAAATAGAAGCGAAATAATAAAAAGAGATCATTCTTTGGTGGTTGGCACGCTGGCTGGTCCAGGCAAGGGACATGCTCCCCAGGGATACCCCTGACAAAGGCCGAGCCAGGTTGAGTAAGGGTCTGAAGAGGCAAGTCAGGAAGTGGGATGAGATGACAAGGGACAAGACCCCTAGGAGCACCTTATGAGAGGCACATAGGTCCAATCGGCTAGAGTGGCTCCTCCAGCTGAAGAAGTACCGTATACTAAAGACGCAAAAGACATGCATTTTAAGCAATACATCACCTCAAGGAATGATTCAAAATAACTAATATATATACGCTCAATAATAATAATAATAACAACAACAACAAGCAATAGTTATAATAATTATATTTTTAATACTGGAGATCTTTATTTCTAGTTTTCATATTAACCCTACCTTAAGTTATTCATCAATATCTAATTTTTTTATATTATTTATAAATTTTCTATTCTTTTATTTTATTCTTATTTTTAGATGGCTAACATTTATTGTATATATAGATCCCTATATATATATATATATAATATATATATTTGTAAATAGAGAATAAAATCAAAAAATGATATTCATTTCTTGGAAAGAAATTGGATAGCGGGTGTCTTGTTTTTCCGGTTTCAATAAGAAATCTGACTTGAAGCTTTTAAGATTAAAATATTTGTATTATAATATCAGTACACCTGATTAACTTATATCATCTTATTACAATTATTTTTAGTTATATTAAGTAGATCATTTCAAATCTTTTTTTCATGATTATTATAGAATAAGATCATAGATATAGAGTGCTAATAATAGAATTTATTATTTTATCATTATGCTATTCAATACAAACTTAATTTCAATAATATTCTATATTTAAAACATATTAATTAGAATTATTATTTGCGAATTACTTGATTTATGTTATTTCGAATTGACTATAGGTTAGGAATCAGCCTATTCACTTCTAATTGATTGGAAAATCATATGAATATGAATGGGATGATTTCTAATATATCATTTTGAATTTTAAGCATTAATATGAATCTCTTAATTTTTAGGCTATTTAAACTTACTTTTTGGCTACTGTGAATAATTTCTATATATTATTTATTCAAACTAACTCTTTTCCACGTTTAAGCTAAGATTTGAGTCTAAGTGACAAAAGGGAGTGATTTTTTCAATTCTCCCAATGCTATCTTAGTCTGTTAGGTGTGCTTTCTTAATTAAGACATGTGTCTAATTGATAGCATCTTTGTAAAAATATACAGATACTTAAAAATATACCCCTCTTTCTGATACTATTTCTAAGTCATTATATTGTCTATGTTTAAGGGATCTTAAGTCTATCTAGCCTCTAATATAAAATCCTCCTCACTGAGATGTTTATTCATAAATCGAAAGACATGTAATAACCTGTACAATAAGAGCTAGCACTAAGCAGTTAAGCAAATAAAGCACTGTAAGTCAAGTGTCCCATATATTAAGTTAATTATTATTAAACCGTAAACTAACTTTTAATACTTGAGTTTAGTTGTTTATTTGTCTAGTGTAATTAATAAATCTCATCAAACTTTTAATATCCCTCAAACACAATCTCCTTGAGATATTGAACCTTGCTTAAACCAGAGCTTCACTAACTTAGAGGGAGGTAAGATTTTAATTTCATTAGTGATTTAAGATTTGAGGCTGTAAGTTGTAGTAAAAGCTGATGGAGTAGTATTTTAGGAATACATTTGAATTTTGAAAATTAATTAATTAAATTAAATTCAAATTAAATTATTGGTGATTAAAGATGGCTAATTTAAACGATTCTGGGCTCATTCGATAGTGAATTTTAAACTAGCTGGACTTTACTATTGGCTGAAATATTTTATCGCATTCCTGGAGCGAGATAACCTGAGTTTAATGTGAGCGTACAATTTAATGAATTTATTGGTGTTTAATTATAATTAAGTTATCTCTCTTTAGGGATTCGATAAAATAGTACCGCCAATAGTAAAGTCCAGCTAATTTTAAATTCCCTATCGAATGAGACCAGGATCGTTTAAATTGGCCAACTTTAACTGCCAATAATTTGAATTTAATTTAATTATATTTAATTTTCCAAATTAAAATGTATTCATACAATATTATTACTGGAAATGGACGTTTTAGTAAAAATGTTGTTTTCGTATGAAAAATTTTGATTTTCGGTATTTTATATATATTTGAAGAAAGATGATGTCCAAAATTCATATTTATCGGCTGAACGGATGATATTTTTCAATTATAATTAATAATTTCTATTGATTTAAATCTAATATTTGAATAAATAACATAAATACTGTATTTTAAATATAAAACAGTTAACTGTTGAACTTTAGGCTATTTCAGTTTATCTATTTAAAATGATCTTTCAGCATCTCTAATAAATAGCTGTTATACAAATAATTAAATTGAATTGTTATTTAGTTATATAATTTTCCATGGCAATTATATTTTAACATACTCTAAAATCAGATATGATTATTAATTTCTAATTATAAATTGTTTTATATATTCAAATAATGGATAACTATGATAAAATTAATTTTTAAACATTTTTTTTATATATATTATTTTAGGTCTCTTCTAATAGTTTTTAATTTATGAATTTTTATTAAAGAACATCTCCTTCAATTACTTCAGATTTAAACATAAACCCCAAAAGTTTTTTTAAAAGTACAATAGTAAAAACCCTACTGCCACTAATTTAGCAATACACTTAATTAGATTGAAAAATGATAATTAATAAATATGAAGGCAAGGCTACAATGATAATTATAGTGGCTATCACTGTTTAAGCAACAATACCTTCTATATAATGATATTTGAACTTTCTGTTCAAGGGAGATACTAAGTTCACTTATTTTCTTCCATTCCTGTTGTTTCTGCAACTTTAGTTCTGCTTTCTTCTTGTCCTTTAATCTAATTTTATTCAAAGTCTTGATACTATCTCCTGAGTAACTGAATCTGGGTTTCATGTCAAAGCCTTAAATTCTCATAGAGAAGAAGATTTATTGATGAGAGTTTATTATCTTGAGCTTGTCTGATAGGAGTTGGATTAGATCTGATTTTTTAAATGTAAATGTGTTTTTAAATGCGCTTTTTATAGATTTTTATTATTCTTTTGAATTCTTAATTTGGTAGAATGCTTTAGATTCAGGATGGAACATAATGCAACTCATCTCGTTTGCTACCGCATGATTAAGTACTTAAGAAAGATGGTTTTATCAAGCTTCGTTTGAGATGTTGAGCTATATGTCAATCAAGATTTCATGTTTCAATTTTAAGTTGGCCCATACCAAAGACAGCTTTTGCTTTAACTACTTCAAGTCTTCAAAATATGACTTTAGATTTTTTCAGAAATGTTAACTATCTCAAATAATTTTTATTTAGAGTTGATAGTTGCCACCATATATAGATGCATGCTTTTTCAAGAGACTGTTTTATATTTATAATTCAAGTTTTTTTGATTTTTGCCTTAATAGTACTGATTAATAACAATATTCATATTAAAAACCCCAATACCCTTTCAGTAATTTGATTGAGTTTTTGATTGATAAAAGTAGACTATTAAGGCATACTTTATTAGGGTTTTAATACGGTTTATGTAGGGGTTTTATGTTTAAATATTAGTAATTTAAGTGAATATAACAAGCGAGTTTTTAAAATATTTCACACAAACATAAGCTTAGAGTCATGTGGCAGTTCTCTGAATTTTATCTTTCTAAGTTGATGTTTGATTGTTTCTATTGTTTGTTAATTCTCTTAGCTTGGCTTGATAATAGTTGAGTATGCAAGTTCTCTGAGACCTCAATTTATTTTATTTTTATCGAGATATTGTTTGATTCTCTGCTTAGAATCTCTCTCCCCTTGCAGCTAAAGTAATCGTTTCTTGGCATGTCGCTCTCTATTATTATTACTGCTAGAGCGCAGATATCCCATTAAGTGTCTCCATCTCTCCAATCCTCTCTCTCTGGGAAATATCCAGGAGTGCCGTATACATTTCCTTATGCAGAGGCTTGCACTCTTTGAGCTCTGTTGAAGTCTATAATATAAACTCTAAGAGGCTGAAAGTTCAACATGATATTCTCTGGCTTTAAGTCTCTATGAACATAACCTAGTTTGTGAAGCTCTTCAATCCCCTCCACTATCTGCTATACTATCTAGCTAATTATCTCTGACATTAATTGTCAGATAAGAATACGTAAATCATCTTGAAATTAATGGCTGTCTCACTTTTTAGTTTCTAAACTATTTATATCCTGACTTCAAATTCAATCTATTTAATTAAATTGGATAATTATTAAATACTTTTGAAGATGGAGCTAAAGACTTACATCTAAGAGCAAAGTATATCTTTGTTAGAGCTGGTGAATTGTTTATTGGTACTTCCACAATTCCATTCATGAGAAATGCTAAGATTACACTATTCGGGTCAAAGAACGACACTCATATCGTCTATGATCAAGCAATTGAAGCAGGAAATAAGATTCTTGCTAATACTTACAAATTAAGAATGTATGGAATAAAGAGAGATAGAATGACAAGACTTACTAGGGAAGCATATCCTGGAAATACTACTATATTTATAGAAGGAACTTTAGATTGGGTTGCTGGAGACAGAATTGGTCTAGCTCTAACTCAATTTGATAACACATAAGTTGATCAAATCATATTTTATATTTTTATGGAAGATGATCAAGCATTTATAACAAGTTATAATTCAGCAACTGGTGAATTAGTTTTAGACAGACCTCTCACACAATACCATTATGGAGCCCAAAACTCAACTGCTACAAAATACGGTGGTATTTTAGATATTCGTGGTGAAGTAGTTTTACTTACCAGAAACATTAAGATTGCAGGAAATGATGTAAAAGCTTGGGGTTGCCAAATAGTGACTAGTGATTTCATAGTGGAAACTGGAGATTTCAGATAAGGCAGCACAATTATGGATAGTGTAGAAGTCTATAATTGTTCTCAATATGATACAGAGAAAGCAGCACTTAGATTTGAAATGGCAACTCAAAGCCAAAGCATGATATCAAACTGTGCAATTTATAATGGGCTTGGCTTTGGAGTAAATGTTAAAAGCGCTATGAACATTCAATTAAAGAACAACACTATCTTTAGTTTTGTCAAATTTGGAGTACAGGTTTATACAAGCAGTAATGTAACTTTAGACAGAAATGTTCTAATCAGTGTCTCAAAGAGAAATGTAACAGAAATTGAAATGTCAGAAGACATCATGGCTGGCTTCTTCGTATGCGCTTATGAAGCAGGAGAAGCAGGAGCGTGTAGTGATGTCACAGTCACAAACAATATTGCTGCAGGTGTTATGAATTCTGGTTTTGCAGTATATGGGCATAAGTGCAATGATAATTCAGATGGTGCATTCGTGAATAATGTTTCTCATTCAGTTCTTGGAATGGGTGCATTAATTTTCCCAAATCCAGATTCAGAAGACTAAAGTGAATGTATGAAGGGATCGTACTTCTATGCTTATAAAACCACACTTGATGGAGCTGCTTCAAATTTCAATTACAAAAAGATTCAATACACAAATATGATTATGGTAGACACAGGATTCGGACCATCTATGCTAGTTGGTTAAAATGAATTTTTTAATTATATTTTATTTATGGTCAAGAAGGTGATGTCCTCTATGCTTAAATGAAGAATGTTAAAATATATGGAGAAGCCCATTCAAAAGATTTCATCGAATCAAATTGGTGCAAAAGTGATAGCGTTTAAATATGACAACTACCCCTCCCAATTGTGTTGACAGATAAGGACTATTGATTCCTAACTTTGCAACAGGAGGAGCAAAATTAAAATATTTATTCGTTACCTAATATAAACCAATTCCTAAGAAAGCTTCAGTCCATGCAATAAAGAAAGACGCAGCTTGGGAGGATCTTCCAGATTTGACAATGTTCAATTAATAGACTACCCAACTACAACTACTTTCTGCGGTATGAATCAAAGAATTATAAACTTAAATGATAAGGGAGCTGACTATCACCCAATTGCTAAGTTTTAAATACTAAATTTGAAAATATTAATGATGAAGCCATAGCATTTTTATTTTCTCCTCCTTAGGCATGGGCTAACCTGGATGATATTAATGATATTTTAACACTTATTATAAATGATTGTGGAGATTTTCCATGCTCAGAACCTTCAAACACTTTGATTTAGTTTGATTCTACTACCTACACAGCTGCAGTAAAGCCATCTAGCACTGATAAGACCTTCTAAATTATTCCTAATAATCCCTATGCCGTTAAGAATTACGACAATTGTTAATTCATGGGCACATGGAATGCATTCAGGTGTCAAAATGATAACCTTGGCGTGTTACTTTTTGAATCACTTGATGAAGATAAATGGAGAAGAATGGTTTCTCCAATCTTTTTGTCAACAGTTTGGTGTTCAACTCAACAAACAAAGTAAACACTTTCATGGATCATATTTGGGATGGTTTTTACAGAGGTCAGCGAAGAATGGGAAGATGGCCAAGTATCATTTAACTAGGTTTCACTCAATCATATGAAATTTAATACTAAGGTACACCCCCACAAAACCAAAGATTCGCATCGAACGCTGAATACTCTGGTACTGTAATAAGAATTGACTATACTAAGCCAGGAGCATATGCTGTTCTTGATGGTAGTAAGAGATAAGTTGGAGAAAATAAGTGGGTTGACTCTAAGAGTGGACCAGATCAAATTAAGCGCAACTAATGAATATTTCTTATTTTTAGTATCATACTTTTACTAAGTTAAAAAATTATATAAAATGATTTTTATAAATTCTTAAATTGTATAAAAAAAGTATTTCTATTTAAGTAATTAAATTTATATTGCACATTTATAAGAATATAAACAATTTTGAATATTATATCTGATTAGAAGACAATTTTAAATTCTTTTTTTTCCTGCAAAAGATAGATTTTATTTTAAAAAAATATATATTTTTTAAATAATTTTATAATTTATTTTAATTAAAGCTGGCATTAAAGAAATAAATGCATATCAGACATATTAAAAATAAAAAAATTTGAATAATCTAAATTTTTAATTTCATTTTCAGATTTATCAAAAAAATAAAATTAAAAATATTTTAATATATCGATTATCTGCTCTTTATTTTTAAATGTGGAGAGAACAGATATGTAGGAGTAGAAAACATTCTTGAGTTCTACATAACAGCTGGTTGCACCCTCTACATATAACCCTTAGACTCAATCCGTTGCTCAGTTCGCATGGACTGGACCCTAGAAGCTTTCTTTGCTTAAGGCGGAACAACCGAATTCATTGACAGATTAACATCAGCACTAGGAATTCATGCTTCGAATGTTAAAATTGTGTCTGTGTATAAGGGATCTGTTATTGTTGACTTCAGTATCCAACAAAATGGAACTACGTCATTGAATTTATAATTTCATTTTACTAATAACATGGTAAGTTATGTTTCTTAATAGTATCTTTGAGTTCTAGTGTTCTTTAATTGAATGGTGGACTAAATGCAAAATTGCAAAAGCTTATCCAAACATCATCGATTGATTTTGGTGCTCCAATTCTAAGTTCATCTGTTGGTTCAGCAGTAATTATAAACAAATTAAATTTATTGTTTTAGTTAATGACGATTCTCCATTGAATACTAACAATAAATAATATTGCAAACTCCTTATATTTTTTAAATTTAGGATTTTTTGCCGTTAATAATGGAGTATTTTAAGCATTGTAAGTAATTGAACCGCTAATATTAATTGGAGATTCCTCTAATAAGTTCAGCTTAATTGGACATTGGTCATAAATAGCTGAATTATTTTAAATTACTTCAACACCCTTCAGTCCTATCTCACCAATAACACATGATTTAGTTGATGTTCCATAGAATCTGTAGTATCTGTATTTAAATATAAAAATAAAAACAGTTTTTTATAAATATAATAATAGCTAAATTAAAATGTATTGAAGTTCTTATCCATCTTCATATAGTTTATAGTTCCATCCTTCATGGATTTTATTCTTTGAATTTTATAGTGATAACTATAAATAAGTAGTGTTTAGAAGTGATCCTGAGACATCTTAATAAAACTAGTTCGGTGCTCATATTATGCTTCACTCCCATGGTGATGATTCTTTAACTGGAAGAATTGAGTACATTGAACTTAGGGACGTAGGACAAGCATTCTAACTAGGCAGATATCCAATCCATTTCCATTTGATAGGCAATATCCATGAATCATACATTAAGGGAAACACTATTTGGAACACATACAACAGAGCTATCACTTTCCATGGTGTGCACTACCTCAGAGTGTCTCATAATGTTGCTTATAATACTATGGGTCATGTCTTTTTCATTGAAGATGTTATTGAAACTAAGAACATCATTGAATACAACCTAGCTCTTAAATCTAAAGCATCATTCAGTCTTTTAATAACAGATAAAACTCCTGCCAGTTTCTGGATCACAAATCCAGATAACATTTCTAGACACAATCATGCAGCTGGTTCAGATCGTTATGGTTATTGGTTTGATACTAAAGAACATCCACTCGGACCAACTTACACAGATTCTATTTGCCCAGAAAACAGTTAACTAGGTGAGTTTGCAAATAATGTAGCTCACTCTCATGGTAGATATGGTGTAAGAATTTTCCACAAAATGATTCCAAGACAAAATCCTTGCCTACCAATTTACTTTAAGGCTTCTTCACCTCTAGATCCATATGCATCCAATCCTCTTATTACAGCCAATTTAGTTAATATAACAAGTTGGAAAAACGTTGAGAATAGTGCTATTGCAGAGCAAATTGGAGACTTGAGATTTGAGAATTTCAAGGTAGCTGATAACTTGCTAGCAGGTATGGAAGTCTCACTCTCAAATGATGTTGCTAATGGATATGCGCAAATACACAATGCTCTTGTCATTAGCCACTCCTAAAATGCAGAGTCTAAAACGTTAAGTGGTAATTAACAAGGCATTATCACACCAAGAACTGAAAACTTCTAGGTTCACAACATCAAATTCTAAAATTATGACTTGAATGATTAATCTGCCATTGGATCGTGTTCTCACTGTTTCCATCCTGCATCAACTGATTCTAACCAATTATACTTAATATAGAAATATGTTTGAGTGGGCAAAGTTTCATGTCCTTTAATTTTGATAATTTGTAATTTTATATACAAATTTCACATAGAATTATCAATAAAATATTATCTTATAAATAATTATATAGGATATTACATGTAGCTTCTTAGAGCAGAAATTAATTTGAGTGTTCATTGTTGTCTAGATTTTAAGTATGAAAAAATTTGATATATTAAGTATTAAAATTCAAAAATATAGAGTAAGATTAAAGATCACTACATTTTGATAAAATTATTGATCATTATCTAAGAGCCATTTTTATTTTTTAAAATTTCATTATTTTCTCACGATGTCAGAAATCTCAACTTGTGAATGAATAATTTTTTTTAAAAAAAAAAAAAAATTTGTTGGACAGGAAACTTCCCTGAAAATTTTATTTTATAAAATATGCTGTTAACTTCCTACTCCATACATTCAGAAAAAAGATTCACATTTGGATATTATAGAAATGATTAAAAAACTTTAAATCAGCATATTCAATTATTATAATAAATTTTATAGTCAACTATCATCTGTACTTTTATTGTAAAATAAAAATAACTTTATAAACTAAATAATTCACATCTAAAAACTAATTATCTATTATAAATTAATTTAAATTTTCGGTTTAATTTTGAATAAAATTTTAGCATTCAAAGTTTATATTATTTAAAATAAGTATATTCTTTTTTTCAAGCTCTTTAGATTTTTGGAAAAAAAACTGATAAAAATTTACTTATAAACTGAAATTTATTTATCTTCATAATTAACTTCATATTTTTATTAAAATATAACCATAATGAATAGAACTTTAGTAATAAATATTTAATTTTGATTTTGTTTATTATGTGGTCTGATTCTATTAATTTAATATAATATAATATAGGTATAAATAAAATTATCATGCGAAATAGACGTAAATTGATTGCAAATCCTTTAACTCAAAGAAACCTAACAAAAAGTTTTCTTTTTCTTGCAATATTAGTAACTTACTTTGAAAACAGTAAGCTTCCCCATCTTTATAATTACTGTAATATAGTCGTGTCACAGGGAATTAATTTATAATTTTGTTATTTTTAAGATAAAATAATGGGTTTTTAAATGAAGTTAAAGGTTTTAGAGGTGAGTTAAAATAAATTTAATATTTTAGGGAGTAGTCCTTCCATAGCTTTAAGGAGTGGGATTATTCGGATCTGGGACATTTACAGGTGCGAATGGGATTTCTTTAGCAGGAGGCACGAAAATCA
Organism: Oxytricha trifallax; assembly: GCA_000711775.1. Classification (NCBI taxonomy): domain Eukaryota; phylum Ciliophora; class Spirotrichea; order Sporadotrichida; family Oxytrichidae; genus Oxytricha; species Oxytricha trifallax. The sequence goes on along the minus strand of ARYC01004341.1, from coordinate 8,997 downwards.
TGTTTCAGGCGACATCTTCCATTAACCCAACCCCACAAAACTTTTTAATAATTATCAAATGCGATTAATTCAGCTATGAAACCAGCTTCCCTTTGACTTCATGTAAGTTTATTTCAGAAAATCATACATTTTTACAATATACAACAAAGTCACGTAGATTGTGGATTTAAAATAATTTGCTAATGTTATTTTTGCCATCTAGATCCATCATTTAAAATTATATATCCATTTATAAAATACCCATTTTCTTAAATTCAAAAATCACTTTGATAAAATATATATCTTGACACTAATAATTCTTGTAGAAGCGAACGCCTTCAATTCATAAACTTCTACTGGTAAATTACAATACACCTTGCCTTCTGCAAGTGAAATATTGAGAGTACCATAAAGTATGCTACTATCTTACGATTCCCTTACTTTTGAGTTGGCATTTAGCAAAACTGAAATGATATAAATTTTCTTAAATACTTTAAAGTTTAGCATATTGTATGATACCACAGCTCTGTCTACCGTGGCAATGTACTCCTGTCCCTACGCTACTAAAACTTAATGCTAAGTTACTATGACTAAGCTATCTTGAAATCTTTAAACATTAATTTTACCATTAAAATATTTACTTTAGAAGCTACACACCCATCTTATACTTCATACAACCTCAAGTCATATATGACGGTCTCGACATAGGATTCTTTGTGGATCCTAAGACTTCCCTAAGTTATAAGAAATCTACAGATTTATTCTTCTCGCAAGCAACAATAGACGGAAGAACTGTTGACTTTGAAGGATTCTATGATACTCTCTCTACCATCCCTATGAATTAAACTACTTCAGTCAGAGGTATAGCTAGGTAGGTAGCTCTCAATCCTAATGCCCAAGTGAACTTCAAGTTCACAGCTGGTAAACATAAGTAGTCTTATATTTTGTTATAATTAAGGGAATCATCAATGATTAGCAGCTAACACGAGTTGGCATAGTCGACGGTCTGCTCCTTTGACAACAAAACCTGCTACGAATTTAAAATACTCCCAGTTATTAAACAACTCAGTGCCACATAAGGATATACAACTGGAGGGCAAAATGTCACTTTTACTGGTTATGGCTTTGGAAGTGGAAACATCCAAGCTTCAATCGATGGAGTCTTTTCATTAGGACTTGTTGCTCCTAACTTTAAAACTTTGACTGAAGGTAGAGTTGTTGGCAAGATGGCATTTGATGTTATCGAGAGAAAGACTAAGATCTAAATTGATGATCCTACAGCTAAAAAAATTGAATCACTAACTGGAAATATTGAATTCAAGAATTCAAATATATAATCTTTAATATAATTTTTTTTATTTTATTTTTTTTAAATTAAAAACGTGTCTTTTTCTTATCCAACAAGACCAGAGTAGAAGATCCTTTAAGATTTCTCAGCTATTTTTGAGCATGGCAAAACAACCGCACTTGTTGGAGCTTCTGGTTCTGGTAAATCAACTATAGTACAACTAATTGAAAGATTCTATGACCCAGACTGCGGAGAAATTTATGTAGATGGAGAAAATTTGAAAGGTCTTAATTTTAGAAATTTCAGAGAGCAGATAGATTATGTTGGTTAAGAGCCAGTTCTGTTCAACATGACTATTAAAGAAAATATTTTGTACAGAAATCCACATGCAACAGATGACGAAGTTATATAGGCACTTAAATCAGCAAATGCTAGGGACTTCATTCAAGAGAAAATGATTCAGAATGGAATAACCACAAATGTAGGAAATGCAGGTGGTTAACTATCTGGAGGTCAAAAACAAAGATTAGCTATAGCTAGAGCTTTTATTAAGAAGCCAAAGATTTTACTGTTAGACGAAGCAACAAGTGCTTTAGACAAAAAGAATGAAAAAGAAGTGCAAGCTGCTATTGATAAAATTAGAACTGAGTTAGGTTCTATAACTTCTATAGTAGTTGCACATAGACTTTCTACCATCAGAAATGCAGACAAAATTATTGTAATGCAAAAGGGATAGATCAAGGAAGTAGGTGATCATAACAGCTTACTATAAGAGTTCCCAGAGGGCATTTACTCTAAGTTTGTGAGAGAATGAGAGCAAGCTGAAAACCATAAATAAATTGATATAGATTTTTCTGACCCTGATATTGTAGAAGAGAATATCAATCAATAACAAGATACTGACTTAGATCTCAATGATAAAATAAAATTTGGTCAAAATGAGGAAGAAAAGAGAAAATTAACATTAAAGAAGGGTAAGATTGATGCTAACCCTGCTTTGACAAGATTGGAAAACTAAATGAGAGATAAGCGTGATGAGTAAGAAAAAATTGTAGAAGAAGAAGACAAATTAAGATTAGCAGCAAATAAAAAGTCTAATTTCGTAAGATTTCTTGAGTATAACAAACCCATAATCAATGTATATCTTGGTATTCTAGTTTCAATCGCTCAAGGTGGGCTCATGCCTTGCTTTGGAGGTGTGATGGCTAAGATGCTTTTCGTACTAATGGAAGTATTAGATTTGGGAAATATGAGAGAGGAGTCAAATTACTGGTGTATGGTTATGCTAATATTGGCTTGCTGTGCCTTTGTAACAGGATTTAGTTAAAAGCTATCATTTGGAATCATAGGAGAAAATGTAACAACTAATATTAGAAGTAAACTTTACAGAAATCTCTTTATGAAAAATTAAGGTTGGTTTGACTATAGAGATATAATTAATATCTTAATCTATTTCTTTTGCTTTAATTAATATAAATAATAACTCTCCTGGAGTTTTAACAGCCACTCTTGCTTCTGATGCTTAAGTTATTAATGGAGTTTCAACTGAGGGTTTGGGATCAATTCTAGAAGCTTTTTTCGCTGTGCTAGTTGGTATTGGTATTGGATTCTATTACTCTTGGAGGATGTCTTTGGTTTGCCTTGGTTGCTGTACTTTCATTGTTATAAGTGGTTATATGGGAGCAAAGTTCCAAATGGGACTAAGTGTTGATTAAGAAGGTTCTCATAAGTTTGCTAACTTACTAGCAGGTGATGCTATTATGAATTACAGAACTGTAGCCTCTTTTGCTCATGAAAATTAAATCATTAAAGATTTTAACAAGCTCTTAGAGGAACCGAAGAAATAAGCAGTCAAGCAATCTCATTTCATTGGTGGTACCTATAGATTCTCATAATTTATTCTTTATGGAGTTATTGCAACACTTTTCTATGCAAGGGCTCAATTTTTAGTAGCATTCGGTGATCCTCCAGTTATTATGTTTATCACAATTTTTGCTATGATGTTTGGAGCACTTGAAAGTGGTTAAGCTCAGCGATTCGGTCCAGATATGGGCAAAGCCAAATCAGCTGCGAACAAAATCTTTAAAATCATGGATGAAAAAACAACTATCACAGCTTTGTTGGCAAAACCAACTGATATTGTTATTGACCCATTGAACTTTGTTCGCGAGATTGAGTTTTAAAATGTTTGGTTTAGATATCCAACTAGAAAGAATGACTGGATTCTAAAAGGATTGAATTTAAAAATCAGACCTAACGAAACAGTAGCCCTTGTAGGAGAATCTGGTTGCGGTAAGAGTACTATAGTTTCTCTTTTGCTGAGATTTTACGATCCCGATTTTGGCAAAATCATAATTGATGGAGTTGATGTAAAAGACTATAACTTAAAATCACTAAGAGAAACAATGGGTCTTGTCATGCAGGAACCTACTTTGTTTAATTACAGCATTCTGGAAAACATATTATAATTTGACTATCAAATTATTTCTTGTATTTATTTTACTCTACGGGAAGCTTAAATCAAAGAACTCAGAAATCAGAGAAGCTGCATAAAAAGCAAATGCAATTGAATTCATTGAATCACAAGGCATGGTCTTCTAATTTGTAGATTCCTGTGAAGAATTACTAAGACACCTTGTTATTCATTAGGAGTATATTATTGAGACTCACGGTAATCAACACTTTCAAAAACTTTTAAAAGCAATGGCTAAATTGACTGCAGAGGAATTTAAGAAGGGGCAATTCAAAGCTATCGATGGAGATATAGATACAAGAACCGATTAGTAATTGCTCGATTTAGAATTAAGCAAGGGATTTACAATTAATTGCGGACTTAGAGGCACTAGACTATCAGGTGGACAAAAGCAGAGAATTGCCATTGCTAGAGCCATCTTGAGAAAACTTTCGTTAATAGCTTCCTTTTATTTATGAAAACCCAGAATTTTAATATTAGATGAGGCAACTTCTCCACTTGACAGAACTTCAATAGTTATCGCACATAGACTAAGCACAGTTGAAAAGTGTGATAGAGTTGTAGTCCTCGAATCTGGAGTACTTGTTGAAGAAGGTAAATTCACTGAACTTATAATAATTAAAATTTTTAATGAAAATATATATGATATTACTTGATTATTATAAGCTGAAATAAGGTGGGTACTTTGCACAATTAGCATCAGGAATGCAAAAGAATAATGCAGCAGTTGCTGATTCTGGAAACATAAATTTATCTCAAAATATTTGATTGAAATTACATTAGACAGTAATACATTATAAATCAAAACAATATAAATCACCAATAAAATTTTAATTCATTATTTTTAGTATAACTTTGCATGGACATTTTACTAAGAGTTAATTGACTATTAAGAGTTAAGAAATCTGAACAACAAGCAATATTTATTGATTAACATTGAAAACATTAAATAAAATGGCAGACGCAACCGCCCGTTAAAACGCAGCCCCTGCTGACATAGAGGAACCCCAAATGGACCTTGAAGCCCTCTAAGACAACGCATGGCAATTAGAATTTAGAAAAGTTCAAAAATGAGTACTAAAAGATCCATAAAACTGTATAAAAATATAAAATTTAATGAGTAGAATAAGCAATGTTTTCATAAAACTCTTAAGACATCATATGAAGGAGAGAAAAAGCTGATCAAGAAATGCAAGTAACTCAATAATTAAATCTTTGAAAAGGCTTCAAATGTCAGAGCTGCTATAAGAATGGCATCAAATGAGGTTGAGAAGATCAATCATAAATATTTATAATGATTTCCATAAGTTATTCCGCTAAACAATTTTTAAATGCCCTTAAGACTAAAGTGAACAAAGCATATGAAGAAGTGGAGAATCAAAAAGAAAAAGAAGACAAACAGCGATAGAAGATTGCTACTCTTAAAGCTGAAATTGCAAATCTTCATCGTATTTCCCAATAAGAGACTGACCTTGAGGAGGACACCAAGTTAAGACAGCTAAGGAAGGTTTACGAAGAATTGGCAAAGTAGAGGGAAGACTAAGACGAGAAGTTGGAGTAGGTCAGATAACGAAACAAAGAGCTTATGGAACGCAGAAAAACCTCTGAGATAGTCAAATTCGTTAAAGACATTGACAAGATAAATAAAATGATCAAAGAGTCCAAGGAAAAGAAGATCGACAAGGAGGAACAAAAGAAACAGCTAGAAAATGAGACTAAAACCCTGAGAACTTAAATAGACCAGGCAGCTTCTGTACTTGAAGAGAAGCAAAATTCACTGAGAATGATCTGAGAAAAGAACAGAGTCGCTAGACAAGAAGTAGATCACATGGAGAATAAAGTGGGAGAAGCCAAAGACAAGATCCGTAGAAAGGAAAATGAGAAGTTGGCTTGTGAGAAGGATTTGGCTGATTTTAACTAGAATAAGCAGATGATCCAAAGTTATATTTAGGCTGTATTTATTCAATATTTTTTATTGCATTTTTATCACAAATTCAAAGTTAAACAGCAAGCAAGATGGAACAATAAGAGATCTTTTAAGGTGAAGTAAAATTACATATACCTAACACACTATAATATATAAAAAGTAAACGAAATGGAATCAAAGAATAGAAAGCTGGAGAAGCAACTTAACATTTTGATAAAGAAAAACGCAGAGATTAGATAGGAAAAAGACTCCAATGAAGCCAAGAAGGATACATTCAAGCTAGAATTGCAAATGCTTTCCAGAGAGTATGATAAGTTGAAGAAGAGTGTGGATGAGGATAAGAAGGAAATTGAGCAGAAAATGAGAGAAAGATATCTTCTTAATAAGGATGTTTTATTACCTTTAATTTATATAGGGAAATGAAATTCAATATGATGTGGTGTTGGCAGAGGAGAAAGAGACAGATAAGGGTTCTAACATATAGACACTTGAAAATGAACTCAAGAAATTACAGAACAAGATCCAAGGTTACAAGGTTGAAGTTTAAAAGTTAATGAGACTATAAAATATTAGGGGGGGGGGAAGTTTCCTGCACTTTTTTTATATTTATGTTAAATTTAATAAATTTTACATAAATTGTCAAATTTAACATTTTATGACCCATTTAATATTAAGAGCATATTGTTCATCATTGAATTAGATTAAGAAAATATAATATACATTATATAGGCATGGTAAGAACAAGATAAATTGAATCAGAATTACACTAACAATTGGATGCAATATTTGGAATTACTATAGTAATGCAATATAATATTTAATAGACAAAACATACAAATAGCAAATGAAAAATGTCAGAGTTTTTTGAATCTGAAGATAGATATTGACAATTGATTAATAAATTAAAGTATAATTAAAACAATGAAATTAGTCCTAAAGTTGGTTGATAGTTGTTATAAAAATTAATTTAATTAAAAAATATTAAAAATAAAAAGAGTGCAGGTAACTTCCCTCCCCAAATATTAGGCATTATATCTATATTTCAGACTAATCCAGCAATTGGAGAATGATAAGTAAAAATATGGTATTGAAGCATCACAAACCAATGCCAAGTATTATCAGTGCTTGGAGCAAGCCAAGTTAAAGAACAATTTAATCACCAAACTACAGAAAAAGAATATTGAAGCTGAAGGAAGACTTATAATTTATTTATGTTTATTATAGAATTTTTAATATATCTTATTAATTGTAAGCAACAGCAAAACTTATATGAAGCAGTCAGATCTGATAGAAACCTCTATAACATAAGTTTTTTAAGATATTTATGATAAATTATTGTACTCCAAGAATTTGCTAGAGGCACAGGAAGAAATAGCTGAGTTAAAGATGAAATTCAGAAGAATGACTCAGTAGATTTCACAGTTAAAGGAAGAAATCAACTCAAAAGATCTAAACATTCACTCTGAAACACTTAATAAGCAGAGATATGTTGGTGAAAACGCCAAGTTAGAGTCAGATATTTTTTTATTTCTTTTTGAATATGTGCAATTTTTTTTAACAATCTCTTTATATAACTTGAGATATCGAGAGGATCACCAGACACATAGAATCCAGTGAGGAAATGATAAAAACACAGGAAAACGATATTGCCAGATTGAAGTATGTTATATCAGAAGCTGAGGCTGAAAAGCAAAAACAGATAAAGGACTATGAAATGGTCATTAACGAGAGAGATATCCTGGGAACTCAGTTGATTAAGAGAAACGAAGAGTTGGCTTTGCTCTATGAGAAAATTAAAATTCAGAAGTCTACACTTAAGAAGGGACAGATTTACTATCAAGAGAGAGTTGAAGATATTCTTAACATCTAAAAGTATAAATTAAGTATCTTTTCATATTTTAGGTGAGTTTATTTTGATTATTAATTAAAATAAGTAAATTGCTGAATTAAAGAGAGAATTGATTGTATCACAAAATGAGACAGCTTGCATTCCAGATTTGAGAAGAGAAATCTACTTGCTACAAAAAGAATTGCTTGAATAACAGCAAAAATGCAAATTCTTGCAAGATGAGTTAGAGAAACCACTTAATGTTCACAGATGGAGAAAACTTGAATTTATATTAAGTAATCTTATTCATGCCCTCTATAAACCATAATAAATTGAAAATCAGTATCAATAATTCTATTTTTGCTTGAATGCACAGACCCAGAGACATACGAAATGATCCAAAAAATTCAAAGTCTGTAAAAGCGATTGATTGCCAAAACAGAAGAAGTGTCAGAAAAAGACGTGCTTATTTAAGAAAAAGAAAAACTCTACATTGAGCTCAAGAACATATTGGCTAAGCAGTCAGGTCCAGAAGTTGCTGAAAAACTTCAAATCTATCAACAAAACTTGAAGGAAAGATCCGAACAATTGAAGGATATGGTCGCTGAATTGAAGAACTATCAATCTTAAGTTAGTGCCTATAGATTTGAGATTGAGAGAATAATTTATTGTGGATTTTTTTTTTAGGATCCTTATTAAATATATTATTAAACCTCCTATTGATAATAAATAGTAAGAGACTTGACAAGCAAATTGGAGACATCAAGCAAATGTGGTTCGGACAGAGAAGACAAGGAAACTTAGGAGTTATCAAGGAAGAAGAAGAGATGATTATGCAAGAGATGGATGGAGTTATGTGAGAAAACTCATTCTAGAATATAGCGCCTGTTAATAATTATGAGATATAAAAAATCTATAAAATTTATCAATCTAACATTAACCCTTCTAATCATAAAAATTGACATTAATCGATTATATAGAGTAATTTTTATTTACATATAATTTTGTGCTTACCTTAAGGATCTCTTGAGAAGTGCTCGAATGCAACCAATTAATTTTCACTATTTTTAATGTAAATATTTGGATTATATTTGTTGAGCAGGAATTCCAATACGAGTTAATTGCTGTTCTATGCTGCTAAATGTAGTGGTGTGTTATTGCAATTATAAAAATAAATAATTATAGTTAAATAAATAATACTCAAATTTAGCTATACCATATGTGTCTTAAGAGTTAACATCCGCAAATTTATCATATTTCATGATTGTTTTAATTATTTCTAGCTCTGCTTATGGTTAACTATTATCTTTCTATTTGCAAGCAATATGTAGTAAATTGAGATTTTGCTATAGTTTGAGACTTTTATCTGCAGTTAAGAGATATTTAAGCATTTCAACTTGCTTGTGCTCGATTGCTCTATGAAGTAAAGCTTTTTGAATTTCACCCTTTATTAGGCATTAAAACTAGCGGATTGAAGCAAGTTCTCCCTTTTTAACAAAACC
>ARYC01004340.1:0-13199 GCA_000711775.1 Oxytricha trifallax | reverse complement strand
CTGAAGCCTTCTTGATTGACTATTGATCTGAACCTAGCACCTTAATATGAGTTGTCGCAAACATTATTTATACTATTCACACTTTCATTATATGTAACAAACATCATTATTAATAAAATCATAAACTTAAAAACTATCTTGTAATATAATTAATTAAAAATTTGAGTTTTAATTGAACCTTGCATGAATCACAGTGATCAAAAGAAGTGTAAGAAAATTTCACTTATATCATCAAATTTCTTATACCACGGTCACCTCTAAGATGCAGAATAAGTCAGATGTCCCCAAAAATAAAAGTTTCAGTTGCCATGCGAAGAACCCCAGCAAGAAGGAAGAAGGAAGTGTTGGCAATGGCGATGCAGACCAAGAAATGCATGATGATGAGGCTTCAGAGGCCTTTCAAAAAGCAATCCACATCTATCCCGCACAAGATTTTGTTGACCTTGCTATTAAAGAAGGTGCCGATCAAATGATTGATGCAAGAAGCGCTGAAGGATCCTTACTCGACAGCATTCATGAACGCCTGGCTAGTTACTTCTAGCAACTGAATGAAAGATTGACCAGTCAGAACGATCCTGACGAAGTGATGAAGGACACCGAAATGCAAATGTCTCAGTCAAAGTGCTCTTACATGCAGTGTGGCAAGTTCTCGCAGCCAAGTTCACTCTTTTAAAACCTTGTGGCCAAGAACTATCTTGATGAGAAAACATTCTTCATTGACTTTTACTCTGATTCAGGCAATGCTGTGTATGCTGCTGTCGTCTTTTCCAAAGCTAAGGCATACAAGCTGTTCCTTGACAATAAAAGATTCTTGGTCGAGCAAGCAGCCCATCAGTATTTGCTGGCTGGCTTTGCTAAAGTTCCTCACATCATTGAAATGCTAAACAGAGTCCACTTCTATCACTTGCCTGATCTTGAATCGTTGTTGCAGTGGAGTACTTCAAATTTGAAAAGGCTGTGGTGTTCTCTTTTAGAAGGGAATTTGAAGACTCTTATGTTGAGTCCATGTTTGCTTATGTTAATGAAATTAAAGAGGTGCAATACCTTGCAGGCAATTTCATAGCAGATGAGTCACACATCGAGATGATTCAAAATACGGATCTAGTCAAAGAGTTTGGAACAAGATTCCCATTGGAAGGTGATGGTCCAGAGCATACTTTTGTCATTGGGTACTCCAAGAAATCCTTGAAGAGCCAACAGCTGCCCCAGGACTAACTTGACAACAACAACAGCCAGGAGGAAGACGTACATGATGCTATGGTTCCAAAGAAGAGAAGCCACTAGCAGATGATGGAGTACAATGCAGGGGATGAAGTCTCTCTTTCTTGAATATCTCTCGAAGTAGGGAGTCATAAGAGCACAGCATCAGATCTTCTCTAAAAAGGTCCAGACTTAAGCAATCTAATTAGAATCTAATTCTGCAATTTTCTTTATAATCTAAAGTTTGCTACTGTTGAGTTCAACACAATAAAGAAGTTGATGAAATGTAGAAACCTTGCTTGTAAAATTGAGCTGCCTCCAGATGAAAGAGAATCTTATTCTCAAACATACGAGGATGCTCTCTTGAAACAAGGATGCACTGAGCTGCTGAATCAAAGAACTTGAAATCAATCTTTAAGTTCACAGAAAATGCTTGTCGGCTATTTAACTCGCTTCTAAGCAGTTTAAGTAGTACATTGCTAACCATCTTGAAAGACTGGAGTCAGTTGAAGATTTGATGTTAGAAGGTGCCATGTCATATCTATAACAGAATCAAATCAAGGACTATGCAGTGACTAGCAGGTGCTTATGTGGCTACATGATTTGCTACGAAGTCAAAAAGAACGCAGAGGGTCAAGACCAAGCTCCAAGAACAGTTGCGATGTGTGCGAAGATTGCTCAAGTAAACCGCAACAAGTACATGGTGCAAGAAATCGAAATTCTGAAGAAGCTTCTCTTGATTAAGAAAGCTGGCCAACAATTCATTTGGGATGCATGCACCGTCAAGAGTGATCCTGATTTCTGTATGATCATGAGAGAACACTATCCTTACAACTTGCAGTGAAGAGCTCTCACTAACCCTTTGGGAAAGGTTGAAGTTCTTAAGCTGGTCTTTTAACTGGTACAATCCATGAAAGCTGCTTCCGAGAAATCAATCTTCCACCTCAGATTAGATCCTTCCAAGGTATTCTTTGGAGATGAAATGCAGTTCAAGTGTCTGATTGGAACTCTGAAATTTCACCAACTTGCCTTCTGCATACATAGTTTATGGCTCCTGAACTGATCGATGTCAAGCACGAGAAGCCACATGAGATATTGGAGGCTGCCAATAAACTATCAAAAGACCAGAAAGAAAGAGCTGTCGTGTTTGCTATTGGATGTCTTGCATACTACGCTGTCCACAAATGTGCTCCTTATTCCTGCGAAGAGCAGAGATCAAAGAAGTCATTGCCCAGCTTCCAGAATGAATCAGAAAAGTTCTAATAGGACTCTAGAGGAATTAATTCCTTAGTCAAGCTTATGATCCAACTTAACTGCACCAAGAGAATCAAGCTCTCTGAGGCCTTGACCAGACTTGAGAAGTTGCTCCTTCAGTGAAGGAATTTGTGAAGTATGAGTTTGTGCCTCACACAGCAGCAGATATTTAGAATGCAGGTATGAAGCTTGGCATTCATTGAATGAAGTTTATATAAACCCCCTTGACAAGATTGATTATTTTAATTGTTTTTAAAAGTTTAAACAAAAGTCTCTGTAACAATCATCACTTATATTCTCGAATCTTAATCTTTACTCTCTCTCACTTATAAATCATTTCATGTTATAAATCACATCAATTAAATTACATTCAGGGGTTTTGCATGAATGAAATTTTATTGGTTTGGTTTGTAATATGAATGATCCATTCCACTATATAATTTAGTAGCTTCAACTTCCAGAGCTCAAAGATTACCTAACAGTTGATTAAGGATTTCAAGAGCTGAGTTCTTGGCTTTTAGGCAAGGCTAGAAGGTGTTGCTATTCTTAAAAGGGGTATTGGTAATTTTGAAACTAGTGTTGGTAATTTTAGAACTGGTACTTGAATAAAGGCTATCTAAATTTGATGTTAGTTACAAGACTCCAAGTTGTATGCCTGAAACTTTCAGTTTCAAAATCTACCAGGAATATGTAGGTGCTTAGCATCTTGAAGGTTATGGAAGGATCAAGAATCTAAATTCAATTCAGGGTACTATAAACTCAAGTCGTCTCACTGAATAATTCTGGATTTGAGCAGGAAATGTTTGGAAATCTTGAGCAAGGTTTTTCAAAGGATTTGACCAAAATTTTAGGATTTTTTGAGACAAAATTTCAAGGAGGACTTTCATACTAATAGCGAAGACTTGATAATCAAACCTAAACTTTTTACTTTCCAACTCGATGTTTTCTTAGAACTATAGACTCAAATTTCATGAATTGAAGATATGAATTTAAGAGCGATTCTTAAAGAAATTCTACCGAAAAACAAGGAAACCTAGACTTAATAAGTTGGAGATCTTTTTAGTAAAAAGTGATGTTTGTTACAAAAGTTTGCCACTCAAGATTCTCAATAAGTTTCCAAGATTTTTAGGGAATTCCACTAAAACTTTAGAGAGTATTTTGAGAAGCAAAAGCCAGGCTGGCTGATAAATTTCTTGGACTTCAAGAGGCAGGGTTGTAATTCGAGTGGCGATGAGTTTAGAGGCTGTGAAAGTTTAAAGCTTAAAAGTTAGAGAGTAGAGTTGGAAGTTGGAGAGAATTTTTAAGTCAAATTAATTGTTAACTCAGTGCTCAAGATTTTCATTGAAGCCCTTAAAGAATCTCTTGTTTTTATCAGGCTTTTCAAACCTCTGGCTGACAACTCGGGAGTCGTCTCGCATCAGTGATCTTCAAGAAGATAAGCAGAGTCGATGTCCTTGCTAAGTTTGATGAAAGGCCTGCCATCCTTGCTACAAACCAAGACCTCAGCTTACGAATACTTCTTGGCTTTGAGTTTAAAATTTATGCTGGACTCGTTCTTAAGTATCACGCTGACCTCCGCGGTTTGCTCGTACTCTTGAGAAAGCCTCTGAGGAATCTGCATTGAATTGATGTCTGCTCACAGGGTACTGGAGCTTAATGTTGTACTGGTTCTCCATGTTCAGGTTATACTCGAGACTCACGTTGAAGTAGTCGGCTTCCTGGGATTCCATTTAAAAATTTATAAGAATAATAATAATATTAGGCGGTTGATTAAATATCCAATTAAGGATTCATAGCGAGTTAAAATTTATATGAAACCGGTTGAGGGAGTTAAGTGTTTGAGAAAGGGTCAAGGCCAGAGGCGCTTGAAATTAGGGTGAGTGAGATATTTGAATCTCAGAGAGAGGAAGCTAGTAGCAAGCGACCTGCATCTCAGTTGGCAATTTGTGTTTAGGGTTGTATCATGCTCGTGTTCAGGCTACCAGAAAACTTCTGACTGGGAGGGTTCATATTGAAATTGCCTGGAGTCTACTGAGTTCTTAAGGAGTCAGGAATGATATTGCGTTTAATCCTCTTGATGTTCCTCTGCACGATCTCTTGGTCGGTGAGCTGCTCGTTAACTTGGATCGAGCCTAAGGGAAATGAGGGCGAGGTAAAGGTGTTTTGGGGTCTCTCGGGCCTCTTGCTAGTCTTGGCTCCATGATTCAATAAGTGGAGAGCCCGACCTCTGGTACTTGGATCAGATTCACGGCATTCGAGGAGGTTGTACATATCGCTCTGGATCTGGACGAACTTGTTCTTGCCAATCGACTTCATGTCCTTTCTTCTGGAGGCCTTCCTTAATGTTCTTGGGGAAGAACTCCGGCTTTAGAGTGTTGATGATCTGAATTCAAGTTTTAAATTCGATAATAAAAATGGATACATTGTAAAGGAACTGCCGATTAACTTATCGCTTGTCTTCAATCTTGGGGAGGTATCTTCTTACAGTTTCATTGTTCTTTACCTGTAAGATAAGTGAGGTCACTGTTAACTCGTTCAGCTTAGGCACGTTGATGATCCTCACTTCCTGGTTGAAGAGCAACTATAATTTCATGTAACAGAAATCAGTCTTACTTTCTTATTGCCTGCAAACACATCTCGTAAAAATTCTATCGTGCACTCCTGATAAGGAGGCAAGTAATACTAACCTATGAAAAAGTTTAGCGCGGCTTCTTACCTTGGTTCAGCAAGATGTTATAGATCTCCTGCTTGGACTTCAACAGCTGGTCCAGGTCAGAAGTGGGCACCTGCATAATTCCGAGTTGCTCCTGGTTATATTGGATTTTGTATTCTCTCTGGGGCTTAATGTAAATTTAATCATTAAAATTCTCTCTCATTTGAGTTGCCCCAGAACTCTAAACTGCTTCACCTCCTCGTAGCCTGCGCTGTAGTGCTAGTAGTTGTTGGATCTGCTAGCGAAGCCTGAAGGCGTGTTGGTTGAGAGACCGTTCCCTCCCATTTAGAGCGTGGACGAGGGAGGATTATTGATTCTAAATTAGTTAGGGGTTCTATTCGAAACATCTGGATTGCTAGACGATTACATTCTGTCAATACTCCCATCGTCCTTGTCCTCGACTTCGTTGGGGTTGTAGTGGGAGTCCTCGTTTCCTATCACGTTGGGCTGGTGGAACTGGTTGGCGTGAGGGCTGAAGGTGGCGTTGGTCTGGTCGTCTTCCTGCATTTGAATGTCGGAGGGTTTCATCATATGCTTCAACTCATTCTGCATTTGCCCTAACTCCTTTCTCTAGGCAGCTTCCTAAATATTGTTATTTTCCAAATCTTACAACGTATTTATCAAAGCGGCCTAATGGTCCTCTCTCTGAAGCCTGAATCGGGGGAGGGTTTGAATTGTTCAGGCCTTCGTATTGCTGAACTATGTTTTGAATGGACTGGTTGTCTTGCTATTGGTTGCTGATATCAATACTCTCTTGGATCTCTCCTTCTTCCAAAGAGTTGGAGCTCATCATTATACTCACATCAATCGGCTGATTTGAATACATCAGTTAAAATGAGATTTATAATATTGATTGTAATTTTGCTAATAGTGATATGTAATTAATTAGATATTTAAATTAATAATTAACTGTATATAAAACCAAATTAAAAAGTTTAATGAGAGAGGATCTATCGCACATTTTAGCGCATTCACACTAATCACTCACACTCTCCATTAGTCACACTTCTTCATTTATGTTCATTAGTATATGGGTAGTGTGTGTATATAAAATTGCATTGTTGTTTATATATAAGTTTATCGCAATACATAAACAATAATGCAATTTTATATACACACACTACCCATATACTAATTAACATCACTGAATAAGTGTGACTAATGGAGAGTGTGAGTGCTTAGTGTGACTGTGCTGAAATGTGCGATAGATCCTCTCTCATTAAACTTTTAAATTTGGTTTTATATACAGTTAATTATTAATTTAAATATCTAATAATTACATATTACTATTATTAAAATTACAATCAATATTATAAATCTCATTTTAACTGATGTATTCAAATCAGCCGATTGATGTGAGTATAATGATGAGCTCCAACTCTTTGGAGGAAGGAGAGATCCAAGATAGTATTGATATCAGCAACCAATAGCAAGACAACCAGTCCATTCAAAACATAGTCCAGCAGTTCGAAGGCCTGAACAATTCAAACCCTCCCTCGATTCAGGCTTCAGAGAGAGGAGCATTTGGCCCTTTGATAAATACGTTGTAAGATTTGGAAAATAACAATATTTAGGAATCTGCCTAGAGATAGGAGTTAGGGCAAATGCAGAATGAGTTGAAGCATATGATTAAACCCTCCGACATTCAAATGCAGGAAGACGACCAGACCAACGCCACCTTCAGCCCTCACGCCAACCAGTTTCACCAGCCCAACGTGATAGGTAACGAGGACTCTCACTACAACCCCAACGAAGTCGAGGACAAGGACGATGGGAGTATTGACAGGATGTAATCGTCTAGCAATCCAGATGTTTCGAATAGAACCCCTAACTAATTTAGAATCAATAATCCTCCCTCGTCCACGCTCTAAATGGGAGGTAACGGTCTCTCAACCAACACTCCTTCAGGCTTCGCTAGCAGATCCAACAACTACTAGCACTACAGCGCAGGCTACGAGGAGGTGAAGCAGTTTAGGAGTTCTGGGGCAACTCAAATGAGAGAGAATTTTAATGATTAAATTTACATTAAGCCCCAGAGGGAATACAAAATCCAATATAACCAGGAGAACTCGGAATTATGCAGGTGCTCACTTCTGACCTGGCCCAGCTGTTGAAGTCCAAGCAGGAGATCTATAACATCTTGCTGAACCAAGTTAAGAAGCCGCGCTAAACTTTTTCATAGGTTAGTATTACTTGCCTCCTTATCAGGAGTGCACGATAGAGTTTTACGAGATGTGTTTGCCGGCAATAAGAAAGTAAGACTGATTTCTGTTACATGAAATTATAGTTGCTGCTTAACCAGGAAGTGAGGATCATCAACGTGCCTAAGCTGAACGAGTTAATAGTGACCTCACTTATCTTCCAGGTGAAGAACGATGAAACTGTGAGAAGGTACCTCCCCAAGATTGTAGACAAGCGATCAGTTAATCGGCAGTTCCTTTACAATGTATCCATTTTTATTAAGGTTAAATTATCGTTTTATAAGTCAAGTTGAAAATAATCAAAGTCAAGAGTGATATATAATGATAATCAGGGCTTGAGCATTAGATAATTAATATTGTTTAATCCAATAGTATTATGAATTTTCTTCAACCTCCCTCTTCCCGCAGTCTCATACATACAATATTTCTCGTTCTCTATCACCGTAATCTGAGTTTGAGTTGAATAGATTGTTAATTCGGTAGCTATTGCATTTCGGCACATTTTTAGTGTCTTTCGTGAGGTTCTGAAGATATTTCGTGATATTCGTGCTTTACAGTTGCTCCGGCTCCCACAGTATATACTGTGTATCAGAAGGTACAACTTGTAAAAAACACTCACTTTCAAGTCAAAATTTTTAAAATATGGGTGATAGCAGAAATCATCAATATACAAAGAATATGGTTTGGTCAAGAATGAAATAAGTCTAGCGTAAAATAAAATATCCAAAGAGAAATGTTAGTTATGAAGACTTATTTCATTCTTGACCAAACCATATTCTTTGTATATTTATGATTTCTGCTATCACCCATATTTTAAAAATTTTGACTTGAAAGTGAGTGTTTTTTACGAGTTGTACCTTCTGATATACAGTATATACTGTGGGAGTCGGAGCAACTGTAAAGCACGAATATCACGAAATATCTTCAGAACCTCACGAAAGACACTAAAAATGTGCCGAAATGCAATAGCTACCGAATTAACAATCTATTCAACTCAAACTCAGATTACGGTGATAGAGAACGAGAAATATTGTATGTATGAGACTGCGGGAAGAGGGAGGTTGAAGAAAATTCATAATACTATTGGATTAAACAATATTAATTATCTAATGCTCAAGCCCTGATTATCATTATATATCACTCTTGACTCTGATTAATTTCAATTTGACTTATAAAACGATAATTTTACTTATCGAATTTAAAACTTGAATTTAGATCATCAACACTCTAAAGCCGGAGTTCTTCCCCAAGAACATTAAGGAAGGCCTCCAGAAAAGAAAGGACATGAAGTCGATTGGCAAGAACAAGTTCGTCCAGATCCAGAGCGATATGTACAACCTCCTTGCGAATGCCGTGAATCTGAATCCAAGTACCAGAGGTCGGGCTCTCCACTTATTGAATCATGGAGCCAAGACTCGCAAGAGGCCTGAGAGACCCCAGAACACTTTTACCTCGCCTTCGTTTCCCTTAGGCTCGATCCAAGTTAACGAGCAGTTCACCGACCAAGAGATCGTGCAGAGGCATCAAGAGGATTAAACGCAATATCATTCCTGACTCCTTAAGAATTCAGTCGACTCCAGGCAATTTCAATATGAACCCTCCCAGTCAGAAGTTTTCTGGTAGCCTGAACACGAGCATGATACAACCCTAAACACAAATTGCCAACTGAGATGCTGGTCGCTTGCTACTAGCTTCCTCTCTCTGAGATTCAAATATCTCGTCCACCCTAATTTCAAGAGCCCCTGGCCTTGACCCTTTCTCAAACACTTAACTCCCTCAAACGGTTTCATATAAATTTTAACTCGCTATGAATCCTTAATTGGATATTTAATCAACCGCCTGATATTATTATTATTCTTATAAATTTTTAAATGGAATCCTAGGAGGCCGATTACTTCAACGTGAGTCTCGATTATAACCTGAACATGGAGAACCAGTACAACATTAAGCTCCAGTACACTGTGAAGCCTGATATCAATTCAATGTAGATTCCTCAGAGGCTTTTTCAAGAGTACTAGCAAACCGCGGAGGTCAGCGTGATACTTAATATCGAGTTCAGCATAAATTTGAAACTCAAAGCCAAGAAGTATTCTTAAGCTGAGGTCTTGGTTTGTATCAAGGATGGCAGGCCTTTCATCAAACTTAGCATGGACATCGACCCTGGTTATTTTCTTGAAGATCACTCGATGCGAGACTACTTTCGAGTTGTCAGCCAGAGGTTTTAAATTCCTGATAAAAACAAGAGATTCTGTAAGGTCTTCAATGAAAATCTTGAGCACTGAGTTAATAATTAATTTGACTTAAAAATTCTCTCCAACTTCCTCTTCTACTCTTTAACTTTTAAGCTTTAAACTTTCACAGCCTCTAAACTCATCGCCACTCGAATTACAACCCTGGCTCTTGAAGTCCAAGAAATTTATCAGCCAGCCTGGCTTTTGCTTCTCAAAATACTCTCTAAAGTTTTAGTGGAATTCCCTAAAAATCTTGGAAACTTATTGAGAATCTTGAGTGGCAAACTTTTGTAACAAACATCACTTTTTACTAAAATGATCTCCAACTTATTAAGTCTAGGTTTCCTTGTTTTTCGGTAGAATTTCTTTAAGAATCGCTCTTAAATTCACATCTTTAATTCATGAAATTTGAGTCTATAGTTCTAAGAAAACATCGAGTTGGAAAGTACAAAGTTTAGGTTTGATTAGCAAGTCTTCGCTATTAGTATGAAAGTCCTCTTTGGAATTTTGTCTCAAAGGGTCCTAAAATTTTGATTAAATCCTTTGAAAAACCTTGCTCAAGATTTCCAAACATTTCCTGCTCAAATCCAGAATTATTCAGTGAGAGCAGACTTGGGTTTTTTGTACCCTGAATTGAATTTAGATTCTTGATCCTTCCATAACCTTCAAGATGCTAAGCACCTACATATTCCTGGTAGATTTTGAAACTGAAAGTTTCAGGCATACAACTTGGAGTCTTGTAACTAACATCAAATTTAGATAGCCTTTATTCAAGTACCAGTTCTAAAATTACCAACACTAGTTTCAAAATTACCAATACCCCTTTTAAGAATAGCAACACCTTCTAGCCTTGCCTAAAAGCCAAGAACTCAGCTCTTGAAATCCTTAATCAACTGTTAGGTAATCTTTGAGCTCTGGAAGTTGAAGCTACTAAATTATATAGTGGAATGGATCATTCATATTACAAACCAAACCAATAAAATTTCATTCATGCAAAACCCCTGAATGTAATTTAATTGATGTGATTTATAACATGAAATGATTTATAAGTGAGAGAGAGTAAAGATTAAGATTCGAGAATATAAGTGATGATTGTTACAGAGACTTTTGTTTAAACTTTTAAAAACAATTAAAATAATCAATCTTGTCAAGGGGGTTTATATAAACTTCATTCAATGAATGCCAAGCTTCATACCTGCATTCTAAATATCTGCTGCTGTGTGAGGCACAAACTCATACTTCACAAATTCCTTCACTGAAGGAGCAACTTCTCAAGTCTGGTCAAGGCCTCAGAGAGCTTGATTCTCTTGGTGCAGTTAAGTTGGATCATAAGCTTGACTAAGGAATTAATTCCTCTAGAGTCCTATTAGAACTTTTCTGATTCATTCTGGAAGCTGGGCAATGACTTCTTTGATCTCTGCTCTTCGCAGGAATAAGGAGCACATTTGTGGACAGCGTAGTATGCAAGACATCCAATAGCAAACACGACAGCGCTTTCTTTCTGGTCTTTTGATAGTTTATTGGCAGCCTCCAATATCTCATGTGGCTTCTCGTGCTTGACATCGATCAGTTCAGGAGCCATAAACTATGTATGCAGAAGACAAGTTGGTGAAATTTCAGAGTTCCAATCAGACACTTTGAACTGCATTTCATCTCCAAAGAATACCTTGGAAGGATCTAATCTGAGGTGGAAGATTGATTTCTCGGAAGCAGCTTTCATGGATTGTACCAGTTAAAAAACCAGCTTAAGAACTTCAACCTTTCCCAAAGGGTTAGTGAGAGCTCTTTACTGCAAGTTGTAAGGATAGTGTTCTCTCATGATCATACAGAAATCAGGATCACTCTTGACGGTGCATGCATCCCAAATGAACTGTTGGCCAGCTTTCTTAATCAAGAGAAGCTTCTTCAGAATTTCGATTTCTTGCACCATGTACTTGTTGCGGTTTACTTGAGCAATCTTCGCACACATCGCAACTGTTCTTGGAGCTTGGTCTTGACCCTCTGCGTTCTTTTTGACTTCGTAGCAAATCATGTAGCCACATAAGCACCTGCTAGTCACTGCATAGTCCTTGATTTGATTCTGTTATAGATATGACCTGGTACCTTCTAACATCAAATCTTCAACTGACTCCAGTCTTTCAAGATGGTTAGCAATGTACTACTTAAACTGCTTAGAAGCGAGTTAAATAGCCGACAAGCATTTTCGGTGAACTTAAAGATTGATTTCAAGTTCTTTGATTAGCAGCTCAATGCATCCTTGTTTCAAGAGAGCATCCTCGTATGTTTGAGAATAAGATTCTCTTTCATCTGGAGGCAACTAAATTTTAAAAGCAAGGTTGCTACATTTCATCAACTTCTTTATTGTGTTGAACTCAACAGTAGCAGCTTAGATTTCAGAATCTGCAGATTTGATCAATTTCTTTAAGGTCTGGACCTTTTTAGGAAGATCTGGTTGCTTCTCTTTCACCTCTTCGTCAGAAGAGACTTCATCCCCTGCATTGCACTCCATCATCTGCTAGTGGCTTCTCTTCTTTGGAACCATAGCATCATGTACGTCTTCCTTCTGGCTGTTGTTGTTGTCAAGTTAGTCCTGGGGCAGCTGTTGGCTCTTCAATGATTTCTTGGAGTACCCAATGACAAAAGTATGCTCTGGGCCATCACCTTCCAATGGGAATCTTGTTCCAAACTCTTTGACTAGATCCGTCTTTTGAATCATCTCGATGTGTGACTCATCTGCTATGAAATTGCCTGCAATGTATTGCACCTCTTTAATTTGATTAACATAAGCAAACATGGACTCAACAAAAGAGTCTTCAAATTCCCTTCTAAAAGAGAACACCACAGCCTTTTCAAATTTGAAGTACTCCCACTGCAACAACGATTCAAGATCAGGCAAGTGATAGAAGTGGACTCTGTTTAGCATTTCAATGATGTGAGGAACTTTAGCAAAGCCAGCCAGCAAATACTGATGGGCTGCTTGCTCGACCAAGAATCTTTTATTGTCAAGGAACAGCTTGTATGCCTTAGCTTTGGAAAAGACGACAGCAGCATACACAGCATTGCCTGAATCAGAGTAAAAGTCAATGAAGAATGTTTTCTCATCAAGATAGTTCTTGGCCACAAGGTTTTAAAAGAGTGAACTTGGTTGCGAGAACTTGCCACACTGCATGTAAGAGCACTTTGACTGAGACATTTGCATTTCGGTGTCCTTCATCACTTCGTCAGGATCGTTCTGACTGGTCAATCTTTCATTCAGTTGCTAGAAGTAACTAGCCAGGCGTTCATGAATGCTGTCGAGTAAGGATCCTTCAGCGCTTCTTGCATCAATCATTTGATCGGCACCTTCTTTAATAGCAAGGTCAACAAAATCTTGTGCGGGATAGATGTGGATTGCTTTTTGAAAGGCCTCTGAAGCCTCATCATCATGCATTTCTTGGTCTGCATCGCCATTGCCAACCTTCCTTCTTCCTTCTTGCTGGGGTTCTTCGCATGGCCACTGAAACTTTTATTTTTGGGGACATCTGACTTCTTCTGCATCTTGGGACCTATACCATTTGATGATATAAGTGAAATTTTCTTACACTTCTTTCGATCACTGTG
>ARYC01004337.1:0-13381 GCA_000711775.1 Oxytricha trifallax | reverse complement strand
AGCTTCTTCTGAATCTAGAGCTGTTGTGATGGATGATCTAATTCGATTTCTTGTTCTGATTGTGTCTCTTCCAGATTTAGTTCTTAATTTTATTCAGGTTCTTGTAGTTGATCTTGATTCTGCTTTTGTAGTTACTCTTACTACTTGTGCTCTTCCTCATGCTGTTGCTCTTCCTGAGAAGAAGAAGAGTGGCTACCCAATGCTATCATATCCTTGTCATCATCATCATCATCATCAACATCTTACTCATTAAGTCCATCTTATTGAATCTCCTCAAATTATTCTTAAGAGAGTTGGCATGTTGTTAATTCTGCAGGTTGTACTCATTGAACTAAACTTAGTCATCCTAACAGCCAGGGTGTCTTTAGAACGAAAGCTCATACTATGACTGTTGTAATCCTTCATTCCTTTTGTTGCCATCAACTTGCACTTGGGAATCCTGTTGAAGTTGGTTAGCGCTCAAGTTCTTAGAGCAAGACTGGGGTTTTGAAAGTGAATTTTGCTATTGTTGGGTCAAATACACGTTTTGATCAGGATCTTCACGCGCATCAATAAATCGTCTTAAGAATTTACTTTTGAGGAGGAATTCTGATTAACGGGGTTTTAAATTAATGTTTGCTAGACCAATTCACTGAAAGCAGGAAACTGTATCTTCTTAACATTTGCCTTTGGAACAGCTTTCTTCTTCTGTTTTTTAGTTCTTTTGTGAACCTTTTGGTTTTTGTTTCCTTTCTCGATTCCTTTCTTCTCTACCACCTATAGGGTCTTTTCTTACATCTATAGGGTTCTAGTTTTTCTGGACTTATTATCAGGAACCCAACGTATGAATTGTTATTCATACTATTGATAAAGCGGTTGTTTCCACTTCCTATGATAGAATTTTAAGCCAATTACAAATTTTAGAGTTGCTGCATCGAGGCAGAAGAAGCATAAGTGGATTTATGGGATTAATTGCAGGGCTTGGATATTATGAGAAAGGTTAAGTTTGCTGTAGGGAGTTATTATAGTAGACTTAACCAGATAGGGGTAGATTTGCAACTGGACTGCTATATATGAGTTCGAGTTCATGCCAATTAGGCCTTATCTCTAATCTCCGATGATACCAAAGTGCTGATTATTTAAGAATTGCATCTTGATTGGGGTTTAAGCAGCAGTTGAAGACACTTAATCACTCTTCTAGGGACTGAAGTAATTGAAGATATTCCCACTTTGATTCTAGAAACCAGGATTCAACTGCCTGGATTGAGCTTGTGGAAGCGCTTTAACTATTTTGACTGTACCTATCGTTTTGGCTGAGTCCCTTTTCGATTAAAATGTCATCAAAAGGCTTTTGAATTTGATCAGGCACTTTATGGATTTATTTAATGCAATCCCTAATCATGCTGGGAGTTTGTATCGAGGTGGGTTATGTCTAATTGGCAAAACTCTGTGACTAATCTGAATTAGCATTGACATTTTCAGCTTGTTTACGAAACTCATTATCAGAATCAGTTCCATCAATGATTTCTTCTTCCAAAGGCATGTTCTAATCAGTAGCTGCTTTTGATGTGAGACTTTAAGTAAGATTATTGCCTTTCTTAACTTTCTTTGTTTGTTTTGGCACGTAAGTTGGATCAGTATGACTATCCACTTCTTCTTCAATGGCAACTCCAGATTTTGGTGCAATAACTTTGAGATTTTTCATATCATTTGCTTTCTAAGCTTTACTTTTTTATCTAGGTCTGCTAACTTTCTTCTAAGCTTTGGAACCACTTGCATTATTTTGAGCTGGTATGTTATTTGTTGGTCCAAAACCCATAGTTTGTTAAGAGCTAATTTGGGCTGTATGAGTTGAGCCTTAACTTTTTGTAGCAGTGTCAGTAGTATTGGATAAGATATTTTGAATTTATTTCTGTTGATAAATTTGGTATTGGTTCTGGTTCATTAGGTTTGCAGGGTAGCTATTAAGAGATATAGGGCTCTATTAGGATGGAACATTGTAATTAGAAACCAGGCTTGAGTCACGATGTTGACTTAAATCATTTGCATAGTTCTGACTGTATTGATTCTGCTGAGAATAGTTGCACTAGTTTGAGAACTAGTCATTCTGTGATTGATTGTCTAGTTGTGAACACCAATGCCAGAAGATTAATATCTATTCTGTTGAATCAGGCCATGGATTTAATTCACCCCTCGTTTGCCAAGAACTGTAAATTGCTGTTCTGATTCTCTGATTTTTGATAGAACACTATTAATAATTAACAACACACTATCTTTACTTGAGATTTGATTGTCTGGTTGAAGCAATGTTAAAGAATTGAGGGAATAAGTTTTTCAGTTTTTAAAGCATTGGGCTGATATGAAATTCTTTTTACTCCTCCTTTGTTCTTTGCACTGGTTTTTCTAAAGGTAAGACGACATTTTTAATAATCTCTTGCTGTATGTCATCAACATAGCGAACCAACTAGGTTACGCGAGCAAGCGGGAGTTGAGAAACGTTGGTCTTGAGAATAGTGGATTCTTGACTTGTCATTTAAATTAGCAATCTTAAGTCTTGAGGAAGTTAGAGGTTGAGATACTCCAGAGAGTATTGATGCCATTCATCGAACACCTCCTAATTTCTATATGTACAACAAATCAAAAGTTCATTGGGCTTACCTTGTAGTGATCCAGTTATACAAGTGAGCATTCTCATTTACCAGTGTGTGATCTAAAGCTTTTGATAAAGGCCTGGGTAAATTCTCTTCCATAATTGAGCAATAAATCTGGAATGCCATGCTAAAAGTTTGCACTTTGATCAGTGCTTCTTGTTAAAACCAACATCAAATCGATGATTTATGCTCTGATTTCGATGATGAAATATGGATCATAATTGTAGGGTTTAGCTTCGTTTAGTATGATTCTTTCCTTAAGCTGGTTTACATGATGGTCTATAGAAATTCTATTAGTGAATTATATTACCTGCACAAGATTGAGGGTCTTGATCTTCTTATTGCAGCCCCTTTAGAGTATTAATGACATTCACCAGTTTTGTCATTTCATCAGCTTCTTAAGTAACCATTCTGCATGCATCCGCATCCTCATCTTTGTAATCAACGTCACTAGCATACTCGTATGTGAGAGCGCTAGACTAAATCATCAAATAATCGAGCTGCCGTTTTAGGTCGACTACAGCATAAAGCAATTCTTTGCCTGAATACCTATAAATTATTAGATGTGTGAAAATCTTACCAGCTAAAGATCCTTTTGGAAAAATTCTCGAGCTAGAATGTGGGTGTCTGTCTTAGCCCCCAAGAATGTAGTTACAGGAGTCAAGTCACGCTCACAGCCATATATTTTGATGGTTAACACAGTCTTGAGTCCTGAAAGAGCCCCATCGTCATTCATCAACTCCAAGATAACACTCATGATCACCTCCTCTTAGTCATTCTCATCCTTGATAATCACTGGAAATCTGGTTATTTTCTGTCTGCTTGACATGAGCAGCATTTGTCCATCTTTGTCAATTC
Source organism: Oxytricha trifallax (assembly GCA_000711775.1). Classification (NCBI taxonomy): domain Eukaryota; phylum Ciliophora; class Spirotrichea; order Sporadotrichida; family Oxytrichidae; genus Oxytricha; species Oxytricha trifallax. The sequence continues at coordinate 9,893 of ARYC01004337.1, read as the reverse complement.
TTAAAACTGCAAAGTGACTTTATGGAATAGGGGAGTCTGCAAACATGTAGATCAGCTCAACTATCAAAGTTCCATGTCGGTCCTCAAAGAAAGGCTTGAATATTTTATTGTTGAGACTGATAAACCTGCAAATACTCTGCATCCTGTACAAGTCGTAATCAAATACATCTTTTTGAAATAGAAGAGCAACTTTGTAACTTCTAAATTTGCAATCAAATGCGCACCAATTTAAGACGGAAGTGAGTGGAAATCTCAGGGGATTTAGGAAGTAATCGCTCAAGAACTATTCAGGTTTCATCTCGAGCAATCCGCAAACCATCATTGAGAATGCTAAAGTATTGGCGAACATAGGAGCATCGTTAAGTATGGCCAATAACCCCATAACTTCAGTAAGATAAAAGTAGCCATTTGGATCATCTCGAAGTGAGCTCTTGAAAATGCAATTGGCGTTGAATACCATTCCTCTATTTCTATTCTAGAAGGCATTCATCTTGAAGCTATTTCTTTTGCATTAGGAGTAATGAGGAGTATACATAAGGAGATAATCTGATTCTTCAAAGAAGGGAGAGCCTAAGAACTTGATCTGATAGGCACCTTAAAGCTGCTGAGTAATGTGATCGTAACAGTCAAGTAAGTAAGTTTTCATACTACCCAGCTAGTAGATTTAGGCTTCTCTGAAAGCTTTTGGCCTGGCCTTTACGTACTTGAAGCGTAAGAAGGGCTGATCCTGAGGATATTTCAATAAAGCAGTCGAAGTTATCATGTTTCCAGAGGTTTTCATTTGTTCAACTGTGCGTTTGTTCAAAAATTGGAAAGTCAAACGTTTTGGCTTTTCTTGAGTGAACGTTTTCTTGGATTCTTCAAGCTACTAAACATCCTCAGTTCCAACGTCGATGGTTTGCTCTTTCTTCTCTGACTTGGATCTCTCTCTCTGGTTTACTTTTGATTGACGGATCTTTACCTGCTAGTCTTTGTATGCCTACACCTCAGACTAGAATTAAAGTGAATTTCTATTGAGCACAGTATCATCAAGTTTCACACTTGATTTAAACTTATTAATAAGTTTTTCAGTAGACTCTTAATCAATTAGTGGGAAGTCTTTAAACTTGCTATTCTGATCCTCATCCCGAGAAGTGAAGACTTTAAAGTAGTCGCCTTATTAACACGATTAGTTATAATTATTGAGAAATTAGTTAATAAACTAGATTACTGAATTCTTTCGTTCATCGTAACTAGTTTTACTCTGAGTCTACAACGGAAGCTGGTTCTCATATTTTTACAGAAGTTACTTGGAAGAGTTGCTGATATCCTGTAGAGTCCTCAATTAATCTGGCAGAATACGGACATTGCTGTTTATCAAACTTGCTATAAAATCTTCATTTGTAGTAACCAGACGTTTAGATAGCTCAGTAGAGAATCTGGTTTCTTATAGAATTTATGAGTCTGTCATTTTTTTGAATGTAGCAAACAAGTCCTTTATTTCGAAAGATTCCGGGTTCGTACCATTGCCATTACTCATGCATTGATTGTTGAGCCCAAGCATGTTGTAACTGTGCATCGAATTTTGCAAATTTGGAGCTTAAATGGATAAGTTGGTCTGAACCATAGGCTATTGAGCTTGAGGTTTTTAGCCTTTTTCAATTTGCCGTTTCACGATAAAGTGATTTTTAACGCGCTCTTCGTATTCTTACCTGCCTTCGAAATGAAATTATTTTACAAGTTCAAGCTCAGCGGGGGGGGGAAGTGCTAAGAGAAATCCGCTGATGTAAGCAACATAAATTTGGAGGCTATACTATTCTCTTATAAGGAAGTATCCACATTCACTTTAAAATAGGAAAATCGATGTTAAAAGTCGACTAAACATTTTTCATCTTAGCAGATGTGGTATAGCCCATGTTTTTCTGGATTTTGTTTATTCTCTGAACCATTTCTACAAAGCTCTTAAAATAAGAATCCCTGTGAATTGCCAACTTGTACTGATCTTAAACAGAATCTAGTGCTGCCAAATCTTTTAGACTTCCTTAGGAAGCATGTTTAGGTTATCGAACTATACAGTTATAAGCTCTCTTTACAATTTTGAAAGTCTAGGTAAATTATGCTGATCTTTAATAGTTAGCCTGTTTAGTTGAACCATAAGAATCATGCTCCAGTAGTCATCACAGAACAGAAGAAATGTTAAACAATGTGCCCTCGAACATTATTTTGGATTAGGATTTGCCTGCCTTCTGAATCTTGATTTGTGTATGATGGAGTATTTGGAATGCACTTCCTCCCTTTTAGAAAATCTCTTCAAGTTGCTATGGGTTGGTCAGATCAAAGTAGAATTTCATTGGTAAGGACACTCTATGAAAAGTGTTATCAATCGGCTCTCGATTGATGTCGTCCGACATTGGCTGCATTGGTAGAATTTTATAAATTAATTATAATTTAATCGTTTGTTTTAACAGATAAGTTAATTAAACTATTATTATAAAACTGTAAATAATGAAAGCAACTCAAAGTAAAAAACTCTCATGCCAATACTCCGAAAAGGGTTAATAATCTTAGTAAGAATAATCGCTCACCTCGATCGGTAGCGACGATCATCTCAGCCAGCACTCCTTTGAAAGCATTAAGTAGAGTTGAGTCAAGATTTAAGACAAGCAAATCGTAAAGTGGGGACCTGTAATTTTGGGTAAGAATTTCGTTCAAGTGGTTGCACGAGCTAAGTATTCGTATAATACGGGAACACTCCTCAACTCTGGTGAAGTTCCTCCTCAAGTGGATTCTTTATAAGGAGGGTTAATCATTAAGATGCCTTTGGATGGTATAATTCTTACTTGAATGACGTGATTGATATCAAGAGTATGTATGACGATGATTCATTGTGTCAATTTCTGGAGCAGTTCTTGAGTCAATTTCGCATTTCAAAGCAGGTTAGTCAAATAAATTAAGATTTAAGAAACATTCTAATATAATGCTAATTTAGAAACCCCAGTCGATTTAAGAAGGATAGCCAGTGCAGTTGATATAAACAGGTTTACTCTCTCTTATACATAATAGAATGTAGCTAAACCATGAATTACCGAAGGATTGTAATCCATACCTAAAACCTTGAGAAAGCAAAGCTTGCACATAAGCGACTTGAGATAGTAAGAATGTATATGGAAGATTAGTTGAAGCCAAAGTAAATTTTTAAGAAGTTGCGAGTGACAGCAGAGTTTGTATCAAGAACTGTTGAGAAGTTTAAGCATGAGTTGAAAACCAAAGTATTGCATCCTTAAAAACCAAAAAATCTGGCAAGAGAAGGGAGAGAGATAATGAGCAGCTGGTTGCTGCTGTTGGTGAATGCATTGAAGAGGTTGGGATTTATCAGTGCACTGGAAGAAATATTCATAATCGATTGCAAGAAATGAAGATAAGCTCGCCATCAAAGTATCCATTCAAAGTGCCTTGCATCTCAACGATTCACAAAATTCTCAAGGAGTAGTTTCATCTGAAGTTTGGCAAGACAGAGGCAGCGAATGTCATATATAGAGATCCTGCTTATAACAGCAAGCGCTTATGGGTGAGTTGACTGCTATCATAGTTTCTAAGAGAGGATGCAGTAATTATATCAGTGGATGAAAGCAACTTCAGGTCTGACTACTTGCCTCCTAAGCAGTGGGCACTAAATTAGAAGAGTATTCTTGGTAAGAGGAAGAATAACGTAACCAGAGTGATTGCAGCCAAGAAGCACAGTAGAATCATAGCTGGTGATAAAGAAGTGCAGTATGGAGGGATGCTGTTTGGAAAGCAGTAGGATCATTTATACTTTTCAGAATCATCGAAAGAGTTGGATGCAATCTCATTTATAAAACCACTCTTTAACCAGCTTAAATTAGTTCATAAAATATTGGACTACAAGATGCTAAAAAGCTTACATAAGCAAGCATCCAGCCTTCAACAAGTAAATTAAAGGCAATTCGATTTCGAAGCCCCATTCAGGTGCAAGTATTATAAACCAATAGTGAAAACAATCAATTTTACAGAAATCGAGCATATCATCAAGCAGTTCCAAAGTAAGCTACTCATGATTAATTGGTATAGAACAACTCAAGGAAATCAGTCAATCTTTAAACCCCACCTCGCTATACAATGAAATCAATGCATCAATAGCCTAAAGACTTGTCTCCTATACCAGAAGTTGAAGATATTCCTTGAAATCAATCAAGCACTTTGAAAAAATTCAGGAATTTGAAGCTGTAGAGCAGTACCAAGAAAATCACTTCTGATGATGAGCAGATAAAAAGGATTCACTCAGGCCTCACGCCTTTGATTGATAGAGTGTCAAAACTAAAGTTGTAATCGACCTAAAAGAAATCAAGCAGTTCAATGATGGGTTAGAGGCAAGAGAGGTGATCTAACTAACTCCAAGAAAGCTGTCGCTATCAGTTTTAAGCAGTTCTAATGTTGATGAAAATAAGTACAAAAGATTGAAAGTGGTTGTTGATGGAAGTTAGCTTAGGATAGTCTATTGTCAAATGAATGAATCGCTGTTTAAGTGAAACTATACTTTCAGTATCAGTATGAGATACTCTTGATCATGGTAACTCATAAAAGTGAGAGAGATGCAAGTCGTCTCCTTAACACCTGTAATCATGCAATAATTTCAACAACCATTTTAAAGAAGATACCCTGAAGATACCTCAAGGTTGTATGGTTCCACCCCTCAGGTTGCATGGTTCCACTCAAAGGTTGTATGGCTCCACCCTAATGTTGTACGACTCCAGGTTGTACGGATCCCGGTTGTATGGATCCGGGTTGTATGACTCCAGGTTGCATGGTTCCACCTATAGGTTGTAAGAATCCATTTACTGCAAATTGAGTGTTACTCTACTTGATCAATCCTGTAATAAGTAGACTTCCATCTAACAACACAATTGACAGTCCAACTCTCGTTATTTAAGCTAATCAACTTTTCTTATAGATGACTTATCTCAAAATCAGAACCAATTTGAAGAATCCAAGGAGTATAACAAAGCCCATTCATAGATGATAAATGAAAGGCAGCTTGACTAACCTTACAAACCAATCTCTCAATATCGACAGGAGATGCTTTCCATTTTAGGTAATTATGATTAGAAAGCCAGGCAGTTGTCAATTGCAAAGCAATTAGTGAAGAGACAATAATATTCTATGGGTTTGATAGCTGCAATCGCAGTTGACAGAGTGGTCTCCACTCAAATTATTGAGGGAGCTTTTGATTCAGTGCTTTTGAGAACTTTATATATCAGACGCTGAGAAGTATAAGAACTGACAAAGATCTATGCAATAAGAAGGTGGTGCTATTAATGGATAATGCCATAATTAATAAGTATTCTGAGATGCTTGCGACTGCTCGTCGCTTCAAAGTCAACGTACTCTTCAACGCAGAATACTCGCCCTGGCGCAACCCAATCGAATAGTTGTTTGCATACATAAAAAAGAACCTCAAGCAGCAGAACATCAACAGCAAGTAAGCATACTCATTTAACTAACTTATAGAGTGCAGCTGGTCAAGCGCATCTAAGAAGTAATAAAAAACATGAGCGAGGATGATGTTCGAGGACTCTAGGCATTCAGTATCAAGAAATGGATACATACTCTGAGGTATGGCTTTGTATGAGATTCTACTCAAAAACAAGAATGCATCATACATTGAAATTTCTATAAGCGCTTATACCTAATGCATTGTCATTTTTACTGCTAATACTATTACTGCTGCTATTACTGCTGTTATTAATACTGTACTTAAAATTAATACATAAATGCACGAGGATCCCTGAAAATCGCAGTTTTCATAAGTCTGCTCAAACTATTATGAAGTTTTGACGAGTGGCATCAAATTCTGCTCTACTCCACTCTATATAGCAAATTTCTATGCACTCAAGGTATACACCAGAGGAGTTGAGCAACTTAAGCTAAAATTGGACGAAAGTTGGTTCAAAATCAGATATTTCAAGAATTGAATGGGTTGGTGAGAGAGGAGATGCTCTGAGCATCATGCTATCCAGTTTGATAGGAATATAGCAAAAAACTAGCGAATCCGCAACTTCCTCTCGATTTTTTTGACCAGCTGAGATTAGCAGGTACTGCTGGAGCATTGAACTTTATGACCACAAATTTTTCACAAAATTGACCAGCAACAACGATTTTCAAGATTTTTGACCACCATGCTCCAAATTTGGCCTGGTCACCGTATATTTGTGAAAAGTGACACATAACACTAAATTCAGAGTAAAAACTGCGATTTTTTGAGATTTTGACTACTATTCTGGTCATATTGGTTTAAATCAAGCACTCTGGTCACTTTTATAGAGAATCTCAGTTTTGACCACTACTCTGGTCACTTGGGTTAAAATTATGCACTTGGCCACTTTTTTGACCACTCTGCTCAAATGTAAGAGACATGTATAAAAAGACAGATATTTTGACCACGAATAGCAAAGTTGGTCATTTTGACTTAAAATACAGAATTTGGTCACTTTAGAGATGTTGCTAATGATGAATGTCTATTTTGACAAAAAAACCTAATAAAAGTGAGCATTTTGTAAAATTAAGTAGCAGTTTGGCCACTTTTCGCATATAAGACAAAACGCATAGTAAATAAGACGTTATTATATATTAAAACAATTTTGAATTTTTATTTTTACATTTCCCCGATTCAATTGTATTTTATCAATATTATTACATTATGAATCATAAAATTGTGAAATTTCCCTTTTTATTTTTAATATTATGATTTCTTTTATTTGTTAGTTTGTTAATGACTTTATCGGTTTTAGGAAATATATAAATTAAAGTAATTTAAAATTACATACTAATTTCTGATAGTAACTATGTTAAGTAGCTTTTATAAAGTTTAAATATTCAGAAATCCAAAGTATCTTAGATACATTAGGCTCATAGAAGAGCTTTATTGCATCAGAAAGAGTTGAGTATAACAAATTTACACTACGATTTACATAGTATTTATAATCTAAATTTATTATCAGTATTTTAAAAATAAAGTGTATATAAAATTAAATAATCATATTAAATCTACTTTTTTCTATTTGAATATTACATATAATATCAAATAGTAATAAATAAAGATGAAATAGAAACAGCTAAAAAGGGGTATACTACACACTATTTACTGTAAGAATAGTCATTATTTTTGTTTTAAAAGAAAATAATCTGATAATATTTAAACTAATTAAATTCAATCAAATTTATTCAATTAAATAAATTAGAATTAATGAATGGTGTAGAATAGAGTCATATAAAATTATCAAAGAATTATAAATAAATCATAAGTTTTCAAAGAAAAAAGTGCTTAAAGATTTCATAAAAAATTTTAGCACTTTTATAGAAAAAGAATAGGTTAAATTACAGATAATTATCCATATTTATATAAAAATAATAACTTCAAATAATTTCATTATTTTTCTAAATTGAATTCAAGATCTATGAAAAACTTAATTTTCATGCAACGAAAAATTAATGAAATTACTAGTAGTAAATTAATTTATATTGAACAAATATTTTAAGTAGAATAGATACACTTTCATTTAAGAAGCGAATTAATTTAGAATTATATTTTTTTAATCATTAATATTTTAATAATAACCATTTATAATTAGAACTCTGCTTTAATCCTTAAATGTTGAAATTTAATATTATACTAAATCACTTTTATATTCAGTAAAATTTTTATAACTCACATAAAAACCACATGGGGATTTCATTAAATGTGCTAAAAAATTTATAAGCATTTCGCTCGTAAATCTTTAATAAAACACAATTAAATTTTAAAGTTACAAAAATAATTTAAGTTGTTTATTTCTGATTTCAGAGATAAAACTTTTAGTATTTAACTTAATTATTTCTTAAATTGATAATAATTTTTAATAAGCTTAATAGTTTAAATTATATATCTTTAAAAATTTTTAGCACAAATAAATGTAATAATTTTGCATTTTATAATTACTTCAACCCTCTAAATTTAATGTTGAAAACTCAAAATAAAATTGTTATATAATTAATTAATTTAATTAATTATAGAAGGATCTTATTTTATACAGAGAAAAAGTTTGATTATTACTGGCTTGTCTATTTAATTATATCCCAATTTTTAATATAAAGACTTTCATTATCATTAAAATTTAATCATCATATTATAATGTTGATGATAAACTATTTATTTTCATCATATATTTATATAAATATTTTAAGATATTCTATTATTTATCATGAAAGCTCCAATAGATTTCAGTTACCAGGAGAACAAAGATTCCTAACAGTCAAGTTTGGTTGCAGGATTAAGTCTTAAAGTTTACTTTCATTTTATATCTATGATTATGTTTTATTAATAAACGAGTATATTACATTTAATTTATTATAAATTCAAAACCCCAAAACCCTTTCAGTAGTTTGATTGAGTTTTTGATTGATAAAAGTAGACTATTAGTGCTTTGTTTATTAGGGTTTTAATAGGGTTTATGTAGGGGTTTAATGTTTAAATATTAGTATTTTAAGTGATTATATGCGAGGTTTGGGTTCAGTTTCTGACAGTGAGTATATTGATTTATTGTTTAAGTTGCGTTATGGATGTGATTAATATGGTGATTAACTCAAGCCTGTTCTGAATTATACGTCTATAGCAAGGCTACTCCATAAATCTCCTGCAACTGTGAGGTCTCACTGTCTATTAGAATTGAATTTAAAGAGAAAGCAACTTATTTCTAAGCCTAAAAGACCTAGAAAATTTTAGCAGCATCATATTGCCTGGGCTCATTTCTCTCTAGCCTAGAGGGCTGTGATGTTTGATCGCCAATTTCCTGAGCTACACATATCTGCTTAATCGATAGCTAACATATTTAAAAAAATGTAATATCTTACAAGACAGTCAATCGCATAAGAGAGTGATTGACTTTAATTTTCCATTTTATAAGACTAATTTAAATTATATATTTTATTAAATTCATAGGTCTTAAGAGCATAATATAAAGTTCATACATGCTGATGAGGCTGTATTTACATTCAATACCTTTATATCAAGGTCTTGGTACAAGGGGTATAGTAATATAGAAGTTTATGACTAAAAAATTAAGATATAAACTCATGCAATCCTTGGTGGAATCAGTGAAGATAGTGGCCTAGAGACTTATGTTATCCACCCTCGCTCTATAAAGACTGAATAATATATTAAGTTCTTACAATAACTCAGAGACAAATACGCTGACTAAGAGATTACTCTGTTCGTTGATAACTTATCAGTTCATAAAACTAAAGACTCAAGGAAGGAATATGAAAGGCTAAGCATAACACCTGTATTTAATGTTCCTTACAGCCCTTAGTTCAATGGAATTGAATTATATTGGGGGTTATTGAAAGGTCATTATAAGAAATTGCTGGTCTACCATCTGATGCATGATTTAAAGATAGATACAGTAGATTTTTTTAAGAGTGCTGCTAAAAGAGTCAGCGATGATAAAGCTAAAGTATGCGCAAGAGGAGGGAGATTTTGTGTTTATAAATAAGTTTAGATTTAAATGAATGAATAAGTTCACATATTTAATTTTCACGTAAAGGGATTTGGCTTCTCTTTCTTTTCTTCCTCTTAGGGCTTGCTTGGGCCAATGTTTCTTCTCTTAGTGCCAGCTTCTGCATCTATGTTCATCTCTTCTGGCTTTTATAAATCTTTGAAGAGCCTCTTACTCAATTCATGTTTTACTTGAGACTTTCTCTCTCTTTTTAATTTGCTGCCTCTTTCATCAAGTATATAGCAATACCAGGTTTTTCTATAAAGTTAGAAGACTAAGCTTACTTGAGATGAAAGGATGCTTTTAAAGTTCCTACAGCCAGGTATCACTTATTTGAATACCTTGCTTCTCTTTTTCTTCAGGAGA
>ARYC01004336.1:0-32664 GCA_000711775.1 Oxytricha trifallax | reverse complement strand
CAAAATTTTTTACCTTATTTTCAATTTATCTCTGTATCCTAGGGGAATTTGTATTGGAATATATGCCCCATTCGATAGCTTAGGGTATGGGCTACAACTTCTACCCTACTCATCTTCCATGAATCTCACATTGAAGGAAGTTATTAAGGGAAAAGTAAAATATCGATGCCTTGACTTTTGACTTCAGTAACTTTCTAACATTATGTCTATAAATTTTCATAAAATTATTCTACTTAGATTATAGAATTGTCTATCAAAACATAATTCTAAATTTTTCAATATCTCTTCATCCAAGAGAGAAAACCCCGAAATCCTCTTTTTCGAACCCCCTCATAATCAAAATGTTGTGCTGCGATGGAAAAAGGAGTATATCTTCGTTCAGAGTGATAGATAAGTGATGAGATCTGAATTCTGACTTTGGAATTGTGTCCGGAGTTTGTGTCCATTTTGGAATTGTGTCCGGAATTGTGTCCATTTTACTAGAGGTGATGTTTGTTACAATGTAACAAACATCAAAATTTGGTCGAGTACCTGCAAAGAAATGAAATTATCTCAGGCAGCGATTTTTTTCACGAGTTGACTCTAGAAGGAATAATGTAGATCAAAACATAAGCTACATGTTCCATCCTACTCATAATTCATTAAAAAAATCACTCAGAGAGATATTTCGATTTTAGTGAAAGTCAAAAAAAATTAATATGATTTCGTGTATTTTAACGATAAAAATGCGTATGAATTTCCTGATGAAAGACTCAAAGAAGATAAAATGTAGACCTTGATTAAATGCACAAAAAACTTATTTAGACCAAGTTCTCAAGTAATTTGGTTGAAGAGATAAGAAAGGAAGAAGTTTGGGGTAGAGAAATATTTAAAATCGATTTATCTCGATGGGGTAAAATTTTTTGTGAATACAACAAGAATGTAATATTGTCGTTAGATTTTTCTCTACATCTTACACTTATAAAATTTTTTCATAGCTATTTTGTATAAAGAGATATTAATTTATCAGGAGTTAAAAATTTTAAAATTTAAATTTAAAGGGTCTACAGTTAAGATATGATAAATCTAATTTTATCTATCGATGAGTCAAATTATTGTCTGTTAAAATATATCAAATTCAAATCAATATCAGTTAAAACGATACTATAAAAATCAAAAAATACAATAAACTCATTTTTAATTAATTATTTATTTTCATTTTAGAAATTTCCCATTTTAAATCTATTTTGATAATAGTAGAAATAATTTTACAAATTCAAATTAATTATAAAAAATATACTTTTTTTTCTAGAGTTTAGATAAGTAGAATTCAAGAAATAAAATTTAATTCTTAAATAAATTTTAAAACAAAATACAATTACTTAATACTAAAAATAATTTTAGCGTTTCAATTAATTTTAATATAAACAAAAAATATCTTATATTTTTATTGAATATAATCATTTTTAACAAAATTAATTAATTATCATTATTCTAATAAATCATCAAAATAATTTAATAGAATTATTTATATTTATATTACAGTAAATAATAATAATATATTAAAACTATATTTAAGTAGTGATGTTATATATGATAACATTTTTTAAACTGAATCAAATTGATTGATCTTATAAAAAATTAATAAATCTATAATTCTAATAATGATAATACTTTTTTATAGTACTCATAAATAAAAATAAATAAATAATAACTCCTTTAATTATTAATTTAAGGTTTATTTAACTATCAAAATTAGGTATAAATAATATTATAAATACTTACAATATTCTGTTATAACTTTATTTCATCTTTATTAATGTCTCCTTCATTTGCTTTTCTTCCTCATCATCTGGCTGATTATTTAATTTCATTTATCTTTCTTAATTATATTTTATCTACCATTATTTACCATTTTATTTTAATTATATATTGATAGATAAAATTTGCTTATTCTTTAATGAAATTTTAGAAGAAATAAAATTTATAAATTCCTATATATTTTATTTAAATCATTTTTATGCCTCCAATATCTGAGTTAAAAAATAAATAACTTCATCTAGATCACATTAGTTTTTAAAGTAAAATATCATAGTTTTTATGCAGTTACTGTGCTTTCTTTTGTTCTATTTTCAAAAAATAAATTATTGAGAATATTACAATAAAGTTTATGATCCATTCATTTTCAGTAATAGTCAATTATTTTATATTTATAATTGTCATCGTTTACATCAATTATTGGATTGAAAAAACAAAAAACCCCAAAAAATCACTTAAAATTCATGATAAAGTAATCATAATTCAATTAATTAATATTTTAATAACAATTTAATTTAATATTTTTTTCTTTTTCGAATCCCTTAAGCTCCAATTATAAATTAAGGGGGGGGGGAAGTTTCCTGCCCAGTTTTATGATAAAAAATCTTTTTTAGGGAAGTTTCCTGACAAGTGAATTTTTAAAAAATTTTTTTCAACTTTTATTTTAGTTGGTTATTATTTCTAACTACTAGGAATAACTTTTAATAATTTAAATTACATTAGATTGAAGATAAATTAGTCTATTTCTGCTGAACATTTTAATATTTATCTCTTTAAACATTAATTTTCCTCTTCAAATGCACTTTGAGTTATGGTAATTATGAACATTTTTTTATAAGTTTCTAATTTTTATTTATATAACATCACTCATAGTAAACTACTTGAACTTATATTTTTGAAGATCTCAAAGGATGTTTAATTTATCCTCAAAAAAACTGGTAAATTAAAAAAATTGATTTATATATAATTTTATGAAAAATCATGTAATTATGTATAATAAAAATTACTTGCCAGGAAACTTCCCACTTGCCAGGGAACTTCCCCCCCCCCCTAAATTAATTTTTAATTTAATAAAAATCAGCAATTTATTTTCTATTCAATATATAATAGTTAAAATAAAAATTCTTCAGATTAATTAAAAAGCAATATGTTGAAATTATAATAATAAATGAAATTAAAAATTTTTTAAACTGTGATTACTTTAAGGCTTTGTTTTCAATATTTATAATTAATATAATTTATAAATAAAAGAATTTAATTTATTATAATTTTACTAAAAGAAAAAAATTATAAAAATCTAACAATTTATATATATATATATATATATATTATATATATTAACTAAATAAATTTAATATTTTTCTAATAAAGAAGAGTCAACCAATGAAGTGGATTTAAAATCTAATCATAAAAATAAATTAATAATAAAGATTATTTTATGGACATGATGATTTTAAAATTAAATGATTGACCACTAAACAAATAATATACTTGTTAGTTAATCATAGAATATGTTAAATAGCTATATATTAATTTATTTGATCCTTAAATATTTTATTAATTCCAATTATGAATAATTATTAATATATCATTGGGTTATAATTTAATTTAATATTTATTGTAAAGAAATTATTTTATCCTTTTAGTTTATATAATTCTTTTATACTTTTTAAGAGTAATCTCAAGAAAATTTTTTATGTAAAACCTTAAAAAAAAGTAAAGAAAAACTCCAAATGTCAAACAAATAAGTACTAAAACCAATTCTTCAAGATAAAGAAGGATTGATAAGATTGCATGTATTTACATTATTTTTTAATTTTGAATGAGTTTTTCTGTTATGAAATACTATGATATTAAATGAATACGCAAATTATTTTATTATGGAAAGAAAAATAAAAATAATTAAAAATTTTACTAGATTATTTTAATTTAAATAATAGAGTAGAATCTTAAACACATCATTCCATTTAAAATATTACTAGTATATCTCTATTAAAAATCACTAAACTTTATAATATACACAATAGTTAAGGAGCTTTTGTATTTAAATTAATTTATTTATAAATAAATATATTGATATTTAAAAATTTATGAACTTTTATTTACTTCAAATAAGATTTATTTGAAATATAACTATAAGATATCATAAATATAACAGATTTTTATTAAATTTATTTATAAAATTAAAAATATTTTGAGATAAATTTAGTATTTTTAATTCTAATTTGTTTTTGTTCCTCATCTTACCTTCCTTTAAATTTATTAAATAGTTATGATTCCTTATATCACTCTACTTTTTTATCCAAGGCTAAATATTCTCAATATCTTTAAATATTAATTTATTTCTTAATTAACTAATTTATTTATTTATTTTTATTCACAATATATATTTACCAAAACTGCCTCAATGAAAGCTAGTTGAAATCTGATAATAAATGAGAATTATCTACCTTGGACTTTTTTTAGAGATAATAATTCCTATAATTCTTATAGGAATTATAATTTATTTATTATAAAACTGAATAATAAATGAACATTGCTGTTTAAATATATAATTAATATTGAAATATTAATGCACAAATATTAATAATAGTTATTTTATATTAAATATAAAAAAATCCAAATAAATATTAGTTGCCATAGTAAATATATATGTATATAATTTAATCAAGGAAGTAAAATTATAAGCCTGCTATTTAAATTATCCAAAGAATAAAATAAATAATAATAATAAATTAATACAATTTTAAATTGAATTATTAATTAAAATTTTCATGAATGCATTAGTATTGTTTATAATATCGCAAATTGTCAATGTTTAATTTGATTTTAATTATAATGATGACTATATTATATTGAATATCTACCAACTACATTACGAAGATATAAATAAGTTATAATTATTTTTAGTTTTAATTTTCCATATTTTTGTAATAAATTAACATTTATTCAAAAAATAATACCTATATTTCATGAAATTTAAATAAAACCATAATAAACATTAAATAAAATTTCATATTCTGTTAGTAAATTCAAAGCAAAGGAATGCTTAAAATACTTAATGTATTTATAATTATTATTTTTAGGTATTAAATGGATAAGAAGTATAAAGCTTTATCTAATAATGTGTTTTTCAAGCAAGCAGGTCCTTAACTAGTTAAGTATTTAATTGAAGCATCTTTCAATTTTTATTTTTAAATATATATAATCAATTATGATAGAATATTTAATAATAGAATAAAATTAATTATATGAATTATTTAATTATAATTTATTAATAAACTAAATTTTATGAATTTATTAAGTAATTTTTTGAAATAAAAATTTATATTATTATTTTTGGATATTAATTGCTTGTATTGTAATCCTTATCGATTCTAACAACAATTTTTATTCTATTAATTTAATATCTCTAAAACTATATAAAATTAACCATCAAAATCTTTTGTCTTCCAATTTTGTTATATTTTTTAATAGTAATTTTAAGAGACTAAATTCTAATTTCATTAATTTTAATTTTCATCCCTTTTATCCCTTAATCTTATATGTAGTAAAAAATAAAGAAAAGGTTTTTTTTCTTTTTTGTTTTCACATAATTCATTTCTTAACTCAAATGGGTTTTTTTTTAATACATGATACTCCTATTCTTCTTAACCAGCTCGATTAGAAATATATCTGATATTTCTTAATTAATTTTCGTAGGAATCATGCTAAATCTATTATTCAAATTTGTTCTTTTGCCTTTATTTTACAGAGTAATACCACATTTACCACTTTAATATCTCTGCAGACACTTTAAAAATAATAATAATATAATATATCATTTACAAACAAAATTTTTACTTAGAATTGTAATATTTTTGCTGAAATTCAAATTCACTACGTCATTCTTCCAGAAATCAATTCTATGATAGTAAAACAATTTAATTATTGTTGAATGCTGGAAATTTATATAAAAATTAAATCAATTGTTATAATATTTCATTAACCCGTTCTCACAAAAAGTAACAATATTATTGATTTTAAAGAACGTTAAATTTGAAAATAATCAAAAAAATAGTATTTACAAACATAATTTAAAATTTATCATTATGATTATTTAATTGAGTTGATAATAAATGGTAAAATAGAGTCTATTTTTTTAATAAATTTTATGTCTTAATATTAAAGATGAAATATGATATTTTAAATTATTATTTTAAATAAATTAATAAAATGTGTAAAACTTGAAGCTTAAATATAAAATAAAATGTTTTATATATAAAAATATTATTTTTTAACTAGTCTGTGTCTTAAACTGACTACAATATTTAAAAAATTATTTTAACTATAAATAATCATTAAATTTATCTTAATTATTATTTCAAAAAATATTCTATTAAATATAATTTAACAGCATTCGCCAATAATCAAATAAATAATTGAAATTTATAATGTTTTTTAATAAGAATTATATTTATAATTTATTATCATTATATTTATATCATAAAAATAATATATTTATAAAATAGCATTAAATAGAATTATAATTTACGACATTGCATTACATAAAGCAAATTTAATTACATAAAAATCTCTTATTTTTTAATTTCTTTAATTTCTTAAAGGTAAAAATACTTTTTAATTTAATTTTACTATTGAAAGTTTTGTTTTATAATTAATACTAATATAATTAAATAAATAAAATTTAGTTTAGTTTATTTACATAATTATAATAAAATAAGTTAATATAGGATGATTACAGCATTCATTAAATATCTGATTCCTTGAGGTCATTCATCGTGGACTATTCTTTATAGGAATTTTAGTATAAATCTTATTACATTTTATCGAGGAATATGATATTGTACCACCATTATTGCATGCTTTAAGGTCTCTAAAAGTACTACTGAAGTTCATTGTGAATTAATTATTATAATGGATATAAATAAATATATCTATAAAAATTTATTCTTAGAAATATTTTTGGAATATGTCTTTGAAAATAAAAAAATAAAAATACATTTAGCAAAATAAATAAGCTCAAACCATGGATTAGAATATTTTTACTTTAATTAATGTTAATTTATCAATTTACATTAATTTTTAAGTCATAATTTAAATTCTCTTTTAATTACAATTTCTATTAGTTTAGTTTGATCTTATTAAATTTAAAATTTAGCATTTCTTTTATAGGTCAAAAATTGAGAAAAAAAAAAGATAAAAATATACTTCTCTATAAAATTTAATGATTCAACAAATTTATGAAATAAATGATATAGTATGTAATTATTTGAATAATAGTTTATAAGCAAATAGGTGATTTAGTTTAAGCAATATTTAATATTTTAATTTTAGTGTATATTTTTAACTAATTAATTAATCATATTTTCTGTAAATACTTAAAGCATTTCATATTTGTTTCATTTAATTATTTATTTTTTATTCATTTAATTTGATATTAATGATATTATATCAATATTTAATTGAATAAAATGATTGAATAAATAAGAAAAGAAGTCACACAAAAAAGATTAAGATATGAGAAAATACATTAAATAAATTAAGATATAACTAGAATATAAATGAAAATCTAAATGGATAGTTTTGCAAATAGAAAGAAATAGACTATGCTTATTTTTTTATAATTTAATTTTTAATTAAAGTAAAATTTAAGTCAATTGTAGTATATAAATAAAATTAATTTTTTTTTATCAATAATATTATGAGAAAAATTAAAAATAAAAGGATATTAAGAACTGGCACCTAGTGTTTGATTTTAAAAACGAAATAATTTTAAAAGCCCAAATTTTGAATGAAAAAATACAATATTATCAAATTATATCTTAATAATTAGCTAAAATCATTTGAATTGGATGATTTTAATTATTCTCTATAAGTTTATTCAATTATTTTTAAATTAATTATTTATTAGAATAATTAAAAAAATTATTTATAAATAATATTTTAGTTTATTTTAAAATAATGATTTCAATAAAATAAAATAAAAATATTAATTATAAATAGTTATAAATATAAATTAAATTTCAAATACTTTAGGGGTGTTGACTGCCGTGCCTCCCAGGACCGTCAGGGTCTCCTACAAACGTCAGGCCCTCTCAGGCCTCCCACATTTTTATCAATAAAAAAATGATAATTTATAATATTTTTTTTTAAATCTTGTTTTTTTTTAAATAATTAGTTTCCAGTTTATTAAAAAAAGGAAAACTTTTTTTTGCATAAAATTTGGGTGAGTGCCCAAGTACCAGACGAATAATAGAGAAAAATAACATTGTTGCATAGCTAGTTATTTTTCTATTTTTTATGGATGTATTAATTGAGATTGAAAATATTTTAGACTCTTCCCCTTAGGAATTTGGATAACATTCAGGTGTTTCAAGGAGGATAAACTAACTTTCATCATATTTAGAAAAACAATATCGAGTGAATATAATTATCTAAATAATTATCATATAAATGATAACTTAGGTTGGTTGTATTAATTAATTAATTCATTGAATTTATTTCATCTAAGTAGATAAAAAATGAATATTATCAATAGTAGATAAACAATCAAAGTTATCCCCTATTTTTTTTTAGTATTAAAACAAAATATAATCATCCTTGAACTTTCTTCTAAGATATGTTGCGTACCAACCTGAATCTTAATAATTATCGTAGCCTTTCTTAAACTGCATCCCCAGATTTACTTCAATAATTATTACCACAAGTGAGTAAAGGTCTTGTCTAGTACCAGACATTTCCATTTCCCTCAAGTCTCTCGCATGTTAATATGAGATCAATGGGATTTAACTTATATGAGCTTTGAGACCAACTATTGATGCATGAGAAAAGTTTGTTATAAAAGTCTGGGGTTCTTTGTCACTTTTATGCTTGATATTTTCAGGAGTCAAATACCTATGGACTATTCCTAACTAGTCTAGATTTTTAATAGCATCAATCAACTAGTCTATTATAACTTTCTTAGAAACTATATTGCCAAGTCTTATCATTAACTATAAATTAGTAGAGCTCTCCTTAGTCTTTATATACATGTTAGAATCATCAAAACTTACTCCAACTATTTAATCAAAATGCTCAGCTTAGTTTTCTTGAATTAAGCTCATTATTTTAAACTAATTCAAAAATCTAGTAACTAAATTCAAATCTTTATTCAAGGCCTTTTTCTAATGAATACATAAGTCTCCATTAATCTGATTAAATAGGCTAGTATCAGGATAGAACACTCCAATATGTTTTGAAATCTCAATAATACTTTTTAATTCCCACCTCACCATTTCAGAGAAGTTAGTTAAAGTATTTTACTCTTTACCATTAAAACCTTGGTCATATTATTGTTAGAATACATTTGATTTGGGAAAATAAATTAAAAATAAATTAATAAATAATTAAAATATTGGCAGTTAACTTTCAGGAAACCCTGACAATATGGTATTTGTTTGATAGAGAATTCAAAATTAGCTGGACTTTACTATTGGCGGTATGCCTCTATCTTATTCCTGAAGAGAGTTAACTGGAATTTAATTTTTGCATTAAAATCAATTAAACAAATCAACCAAAATTAAAATTAATTTATTTCGCTGCTACGATGAGATAGAGGCATACCGCCAATAGTAAAGTCCAGCTAATTTTGAATTCTCTATCAAACAAGTACCATATTGTCAGGGTTTCCTGAAAGTTAACTGCCAATATTTTAATTATTTATTAATTTATTATTAATTTATTTTCCCAAATCAAATGTCAATATTATTGAAAAGTATTGAGGATCTATTCCTCAAAAATGGTAACACTCTCCTTAATATTTGGCTAAAATGCTTTAACAGAAGGAGGAGATTTATTAAAGAGCATAACCTTTTTTTCCTATTGAAGTTAACTCTTGTCAATTTATATACCCTTAGTTTAGTCGTTTGCAATGAGGCATTGAATCTACTTGATTGTCTCAAAAAAATCAGAAAACTCATGCTTACAATCTCGGAATAGCAAGTAGCTGTAAGCTATGCTATCCTGTGCTAACATAAATGTGTAAGCAATTAATCTTTATCAGCTAATGATTTTGCATATAGCTCCTACTGATAGCACACACAACATTCATACTTCCCTTGGCGTTTGATTTGAGAGAAGGACCCTTGATATCTTGAGTGAACTTTTCTATGTCTCTTCAATTCGACTGGAGTATACACTTAATTGCAAATGTCACATTTCGTGAATTTCTAAGGCTTTATGTTTTGAGTTTTAGCTCTACTCTTTCTTCTGCTGCTCCTAATCTCCAAGTATTCTTAGTATAGTTGATGCTTGAAAATATTTTACACCCTGATAATAATAGTTTATGTTATTGCAAAATTACCTGAATTTAAGTCTTAGATTCTTCTGAATCTTAAGAGGAGTTTGACTAGGAATACCTTGATGACAAAGAAGAAGATTCCATAATTTAAGTTTATTAAATTACTTAATTAAAAGTTTACATTAATAGATTTAAATAAGGTAATTAAAACAAGTTTTAAAATTGTGGTAAAATAAATTATTATCAAACCCAGAAACCCCTAATAACATAAATTTTATGTCCCCGGGGAGTCCCCAGGAACATCCATATTTTTTAATCTAGTTGTTCTTGGGTTTTAACTTTGAAATTCTTAACTTCAAAGAAGGTCAAATATTCTTTGATAAAATGATATTTTTTATTTGGAAAAAAGGATTATGTAAAAAAAAAAGATGTGTTTATTCTCATACATATACTTTTCTTATTGAAATTTTTATGTTCATAAATGATATATTGCGTTAAATTACTTTAGACAAGGCCTAATCTAAATAGAAAAGCATAACCAATCAAATTTATTAATTTATAGTATAAGCGAATTAAATTGATAGACTTAAACTTTTCATTATAACGCAAAATATTTATGTCTTAACTATTTTTTAATTAAATTCATATTAAATAGACTTACAAGGCTTATGAAAAGTAACAGGAATTTCGTGAACATAAACATTAAGCAGCTTGAGGTACATCTGAACACCAAACAAGACTGGTGGTGCCACTTCAAATATTCATGTAATTTTCCTAGCTTAAATACTTTAGTGGGACATCGTGCCTATTTTTAAAAAGGCTACTATGAGGTTCATTAAAGATGTATTGAGCTGCAAGAAAGAGCTCATAAAATCTGCAGACATAATTTATGTCAATGTTCCTAACTTTTCAGAGCTCTCTGTAGCAAACATTTATGACCTAATTAAAATGAGGAAGCTGTAAACAAATACCTAGGAATTTAGGAAGACATAGACGAGCTACCTGACAAGCACTTCTTCTTTGGAATACTAGGTACACTAAAAAATGAGTTCATTACCTAGCTTGTCCAGAACCAGCAGAATCTTAGATACACAGGCTAAGCTGATGAAAAATAGAAAGAAACAATACAAATTAATGAAGAACAACTTAAGAGAAAATTCAATCAATTTCCAGATACTACAGTAAGTTATAAATAACAAAATTTATGTATGCTTTATTTTAGAAAAAAAAGGAAAGGCCTTATCGATGTAAAAGATCAGTTCTTAAGGGAGAAAATAGAACAAAAAACGGAAAAGGTTTGAGATTGTTTCAGAATAACAGAAGCTGATTTAAACTCAGTAACATAATTAAAATTTTATGCACATAAACAATGACTCTCAAGTTATGAAAATCCCACCTAGCAAAAGAATGCAATTTAACATGTGAAATAACATAATTTTATTAACATAAAAACTTTAAGTCAATTAATTATTTATATCTTAAGTAATATAGAACGCATCAAATATAAGCACCTTTTTTCACTGTTTTTACAATCACATGTTTGAATTTATGATATAGATTTTTCAACAAAGAAATAGTTTGTCTTATTGTTGACCCTGAAATCATGTTGACATATAGTTTATGTATAGTCTTTCTTTACCCTTGAAAAGACAATTTCTATGCAATTATACTTAGATGAATAAGGGCTATTGAATATCAACCTCCAACCATTTCCCTAAACCTTCTCTTACATTAACTTCGAATGATGAGCTCTTTAGTTATCTATGAATATTGTTAATTGCTTTCCCTAATACCTATCTTTCAAATTATTTATTACAAGTTGTAAGTCTAGTAACTTAATAGATTTCTTCTTTATGATAAATTGCTCTAGTCCGAGCTTCACACTAATGATAACAGCAGCTGCTAGTGTATCAAAAACAAAGTCCCTCTTTATTTAATACTTGGTTTTCATACTTTCTTCCACAAGATTATATGTTAACACTATGCTTCTTGAAAATAGTATCATCGAGAAAACTAAGTTTTCTTCTTTTTCAGACATTTTTATTAATTAAGGGTATGTCTATCACTAAATATCTAAAATGTTTTACTTCTTTTTTCAGTTAAGAAATAGTCTGTCCTAGTGCTCTTGAAACTTCTTTCATGGGCCTTGTATATTCCATGAAGTTGTTGCTTAGTTATTATCTTTTCCAGAAAAGTTCTATGAAAAGAAGAGTAAGCTTTTACAATGATAAAAGCGTCTAAGCTTATAGTGTATTCCTTGAAACCAAGTACTCCAAATCATGTTGATCCAGTTTAACTTGTTCTTATTATAGTTTGTTTTCTTAAATAAACGAGGTTTTAATCCACTTTAATATTCTATTGATTAAACTTTCTTTAAATCCTATTATTTTTCAATCTCTTTAATTTTCATAAATAACATAGAGTCTTTGCTATATTCATCTTTCTCAAACCTTAGGAAATTTATAAACTTTATATTGACTTCCGAGAATTAATTTTTGTACTTCATTATTTATTTTTTTATTCAATTTATTAATTAATACAACCAACCTAAATTCTCATATATTTACTATATATATATATATTGGCATATTTAAATAAATAATAACCTCTAATATTTATGAATATACATGCAAATAATATACTGCTAAATAAAAATATTTATCTAATTAAATAATAACTAATTTTTAAACTAAAATAATTTATCAAATTATTAAAGATTTAACTAAAACAAAAATATATTTGGATAGATATATTTAAACTTAATTAAATGGTAATAATGTTAGGACAACCTACTAAACTCTTTTTTATTATTTTGAGAACTTTGATACAGTATTAAGAATTTCTCTTTTTCTTTAGATTAAAATAAAATATAAATTAATTTTTAAATTGTAAACCATCAATTTTATAAACTGATTCGCTTGGAATCGTAACCACAAAAAACTTTCAATTATTTAACAGTTTTCTATTGATTATGATATTTTTGTCGCCATAGATAGTTATCTTAATCTTTAATAATTACATATAAAATAGTACAAACTAAAAACCTATATTTCAACTACCTGAAATAATTTACGCATATATTAAATATAAGTATAATAAATTAAAATAATTCGAATGTTAATTAATGATAAATATAACTCATGTAGAAGATATTAAAAAGAAAAAAATCTTCATTAAAAATCGTTAATAAATAAGATTTTTGAGAGATTACAGCTATTAATTTAGTAATTAGTTAAGTTTTAAATTTTTGCTCGATTTAAAGAAATGAACAATCAAATTTTATACTAATAATTAATATATAATTTAAAGTTATAATTACTAGTTACAGGAAAATAACCATATTTTCTAAGTTAAATTGTTTTATTAAAATTGAAGATACCAACAAATAATTTTCTAAGCGTAATGTGTGTAAGCGAATAAATAATAAGTTTAAAAGTATAGATATAGTAAAAATATACTATTTTTCAAAGACAAAAAACTGCATGAAAAATAACATTATTTATAAGGATCGAAATTAAAAAATAAATTTAGAATCTAACTTATTTTAGCAACCATAGAGTAATTAAAATTTTTAAATAATGATATAAAATTCATAATATTGATCATGCTTGTGAAACGATTTCTGGTTCCTACAAAAATAATTAAATAGATTTCTAAGGAAATTTGAATCATTCTAGAAAATGGGAATTATTTATTGATAAAACCTATTTTTGAAATGTTAAATTTTGATAAATAATAATATAAATATATTAGTGTCTTATTAAGATTGTATTATTAAGAAATTTATATTTATATTTTTAGTATATTTTGAACTAAACTTAAGTTCAATTTAATTATGGGAAAAGAAATTATTTTCTTTATGATATTAATTTTTGGGAGGCCCTGACGTTGTTGGGATGCCCTGACGGTGCTGGGAGGCACGGCAGTCAACACCCATATTTTATAGTATAATTTTTTTATGAAATAATTAAAATATTAAGATTTTTTATTTAAATTTAAAGAATCTCACTAAAATACTTCATCAAAATAATCATTTTAAATTGTATTTAGTAATATATTTAACATGAAATTTTAATTTATTATCTAAAAATAAAAATATCTAAAAATATACGATAATCAATATTTGAAAATAATTAGCTTATAAATTATTTTATAATTAAAAATTTTCGTATGATTTTATTATAAAAAATATATAATCCTCAATGACCATTCTATCATTTCTTTCATTTGTTTAAGTATTTTTTTTATTTTTTAAAGAATTATATATTCTTAATTTGTATAATATAGAAACAAACTATTAATATTAAGTTACTGTTCAATAAATAAATTGGAGATCCATTGAAATATAATCGCAAGATATAATTATTATTTTTATATTCCATCATTTTAATTTTAAAATAAAACTTATATCTTATTATTAAATATAAATTTATTTTATTTATTTTTTAATTATTCTTAATTAATTTTATTGTTTCAAATTTTTAAAAATTTAAAACAATTTTTATTTCAATTTTGAAAAGTTCAGATTATTTTTAATTAAATCTAAAAAGAAATTATCAGAGATTTTAAGCTCTTGTATAATTGAATCTATTTATAATTTTATTTTTAATTTTCTAAATATTATCATTAAAAATATAATATAATTGCAAATAAAATTTAAATAATTGGGGGGTGGCAACACCTGAACCAGTAAATTATTTTAATATTACTACATCCCTTATTACTCTTTAAATGCTCTGTTAAGGTCAATTAAGGGTCAATCAAGATTAAAAATTACTAAAAATAGGTATGGACTACTCCATGGGGTCCCAATTATCATTTTTTTACATGAAAAAAATCATATTATAATGCACTTTTAAATAAAACTTTTTTAAAAAATAATGTTGTAAATTTAATTGAATTTTCATTTAACTAAGTGCTATATAAGTTAGATTCCAAAGAGTCACCCTTATAAATAAAATAGTTATTTTCTAAATATGAGTGTAGTAGATTTATAAGGGTGACTCTTTGGAATCTAACTTATATAGCACTTAGTTAAATGAAAATTCAATTAAATTTACAACATTATTTTTTAAAAAAGTTTTATTTAAAAGTGCATTATAATATGATTTTTTTCATGTAAAAAAATGATAATTGGGACCCCATGGAGTAGTCCATACCTATTTTTAGTAATTTTTAATCTTGATTGACCCTTAATTGACCTTAACAGAGCATTTAAAGAGTAATAAGGGATGTAGTAATATTAAAATAATTTACTGGTTCAGGTGTTGCCACCCACCAATAATTGTATTATAAATGTTTAATACTTAATTTTAGAAATGTATTCAAATCCAATTTATTTTCCCTAATGATTTTTATTATTATTTATATTATTAGAAATACTATTAAATTCAAAATATAATAAAATAGTTTAGAAAACAAAATAATTAATAAAGTTAATCATTATTTATAATATTAATAAAAATGATGAGTGACAAATCCCATCATCTCAAATTAATTTACTTTATAATACGCGAATAAGCTTCCTAATATTAAAAAAAAATAATTTATTTTATTCAATTTAAGACATAGAATCCATATTAATATCCTCTAAAAATGTTTCTCCCCTTTTTTAATTTTATAATAAAAATGTTTAGTTTTAAGTTTTAGGTTTATTATTACATTATGATATAAATAATTTACGAATCTTATTTATATATATATATATTTTATTTGTTTAAATTAAAATTGCTCACATTTTTGGAATACTAATCATCCCTTAATAATAATTATATATGGTTTTAGATAGGAGTAATGATTTTATAATTGATTATTTCTTAGTAAATTGTTACTTATTTATTTTTATAATATAATTTTAAATAATCTTAAGGATTCTATGAAATTTGTCTCTTTTTCTAATTCAATTTATAAATAATAGCTTAACTTATTTAACCTGTCTAAACATTCATTTTTATTTATTTAAATATTTATAATATAAGTATTTTATCAGATTTGAAATTTTAACATTTAAATAATACTAATTTTGTTATTATGAATATATTAAAGTAGAATAACAACTTATTCTATGATTAAATCATATTATTAGTATTACTATAATCATAATTATTTTAATTTGAAATAATATTATATTTAAATTAAATATATGAAAGAGGAGTTTTTAAACATATCTCCTTAATTTTTATATTTTATTACTATTTTTAAAACATAATACC
The DNA here is from genome assembly GCA_000711775.1 of Oxytricha trifallax. Taxonomy (NCBI): domain Eukaryota; phylum Ciliophora; class Spirotrichea; order Sporadotrichida; family Oxytrichidae; genus Oxytricha; species Oxytricha trifallax. The sequence goes on along the minus strand of ARYC01004336.1, from coordinate 16,374 downwards.
TATTTAAAAAACATTTAGCGCCCCAAAATTAGTCTAATAATGAAATAAGGAAGAAAAAAAAATTATAATATAGTTTTAATTATTGGGTATATTAACTTAATTTATATATTTATTAAAAAATTGTCTTCATAAAATAAACTAATTAGTACTGAACTATTGAAGTAGCAATATTAAAAATAAGTCATCTATAATTATTTTGATTTTATATTTCTTACCTAAAAATCTTAGTTTTTAATGACTCACAGATTTTAAATTAATTATAAAAGTATATTTCGTTTTAAATAATTTAGTAAGTTTGTGCAAAAGTTATATGAATTATATAAAACTTAGATATAATATACTGATATATTCAATCAAACTTTAGGAAAAACTATAATTATATAAGAAATTAAATTAAATTAGATTTTTGTATTTACTTAAATTATTTTTGTTCTATAGCTAGATGAAATAACCTTCAATTCACAAAACAATAATTTTAGCTGATACGTTTTATTTAAGTTATCTTATTCATGAAAATTTACTTAATCAATTCTATTATAAAAACTAAAAATGAACAATTATTTTTAATAGATATTTTCTTTCAATTTTTTTAAAGATAGTGAATTTAAAAAAATAGATATTATTTTTATATTAAGTTGATAAATATAATAATTTTTCACACAAATCAAAAAAATCTTGATGTTTTAATTTTATAAAATGAACCACTTTTAGTAAAATATTGAATGAATATTTTTCAATTGATTAACTCTGATAGAGCTAATTGATTTTCTTAGTTTTATTTAGTTATTATATTAAGTTTAAAATATATAATTTTTATAAAAGTAAATCAATAAAAACATATCAATAAATTTATGATTAAAGAGTTTATGAAAAAAATTGTTATTTTAAATAAATATATGAAAATAATTTATTAAATAAATATGCGGTAGTCCCATCGACTATAAAAATATTATAACTAAATAAATTTTTATAAAAATTATCAAATTAAAATATTTTAGTATTAACTAAATTATAATTTTTAGATATACTTTATTTTTAAATATTGATAAAATAGAAAAGAATATGAAAAAATAAATAAGAAAAATAAATTAACTGCCTTTACTTTAGAATTTCTATATTTAAATTGATTAACAAAAATGAAAAATGGAATTATTATGAGACTTTTGAGTACATGTTGAAGTTTCATAAATTCATTAGCAATTAATCAAGTATTTAATATTTCTATATTAATTAATTTCCAAATTCATTTGTTACTCATCGAAGAGTATGTTTTTGACAGCTTATTTAGTTTTATAGAATATTCTTAATCCTTGAGAATCTTGATGAAATTAGTAAATAATTATTTTTCGCTAAAGATATCCTTAATTTCACAAAATTGGAGAAAAACAAGGTTTTTATTAGCTATAAGTAATATTTATAAATTATTTAGTGTATTCAAGTTAATCATACTAAAAAAATAATTATTTCTTTCATGTTTAGTGGACAGAATGATCAAAAATATTTAGAGAGGTTTTATTAAAAGCTGAATGTAACTATTCCATCTTAATAATTATCTTACATATTTTTAATATATTACGTTTAGTGAATTAATTTCTATAACTTTAAAATTAAAAAAATTCATGATCGATAATATCTATAAAATCAAAAGATTTTATGAGTAGATAATTGGATTTTAAAAAAATAATTTTATTAAATGTTTAGTGTCTTAAAAATGAGTTTAATAATTTTTTAAAATAATCATTTTATTTATTATAATTTAAATAACTTAGAGTAATTTAAATTATTATGTTATAATATATTTTTATAGTTTTAAGTTCTTTGTCCAATAATTATAATATTAATTGTAATAAAATCAATTATTATTTTTAAAATATATATTCTATTTGAATAATTAAATATTAAATATATATATATATATATATAAACTTATTTCATGACATTAATATATTTCTAAAATATTTATAAATAAATAAAGATTTGAATCACTAAATAATACAACTTAATTACTTAAAAATTTAGCACTTTTGGATTTAATTTTAATATTGACTGTTTGGTTTATTTTTTATTTCAAAGCCAAAATAAAAATTAATTAAATGAAATTTAGATAAGTTATTTGTATAAATATAATAAATTTGATAATATAATTTGATACTCAAATTTCATTATCTTTGTGTCATTATCAAGATAATCATCAATTGCTCTCTTGTGGTAATTTTGAGCCTGAATTTTAAATTATTTATCTAACAAGATGTTACCTACAAGTATCATTGAAAGTTGTAAGGATTCTAACAGTAATAAATAAAACATTCTGAGTTATTTACTATGATAGATATTTAATTTTAATTTAATTAATTTATAATAAATTTTATTGCCAAATATATAAAATTCTTTTTAGGATAAAATTATTAACAAAATCATAAATATATAAGGAAAAATACCAAACCTTAATTTAAATTACTGATTTAATTAATGTTAATTTATATTTAAGTTAGAGACTTTAATATATTTGAAATTATAAAATATAATTAAATAATTTTTACAATTATATATTTCAACTTTAGAAATAATTATTATGCAATGTGTAATTAGAATTAATTATTAAGCCAAACTTTATTATTTCTTTTATATAAACTTTCAAAAGTGTTTTTGTTTTTAAAATTTGATTCTTTCGTCTTACCGTAAATGGGTCTATTATTGAGAAAATTAATAAATAAAAATAAATAGGCTTATATAAAAATTTTAAACATTTCATATATTTATTTTATAATTAATTAATTAACTAAAATAATTAAAATATAATATCTTAAATTTCATTAAAGATTAAAATTTTTCTTAAAAATTTTTCTAAATAAATTGAATATATTATTAATTTTTATATTTTATTATTTAATATAATAAAAAAGATTTTTTATGTAAAAAGGGAATTATTTAATTACACGAAGTTTACGCACTCAAAAACATTTAGATATTAAAAATACCATCAAATATATATATATATATATATATAAACTAATAAATTATGATTGACACCAAAATAATATGCTATAATTTCACATAGATAGAGACTTGATAATAATTTTAGGAGAGCAAAAATAAATAATTATGAAACCTATTTTTTTAAAAAAAAGTGAATGGATATAAAGGGAGTTTTAAATTTAATAATTTTATTAGACATTCTAGAAAAATCTACTATCAGTTCCAGAATAAACTTGAGATTATATTGTAGCATCAGTAATGCTAGAAAAAACTATAAATTAACATAAGAAATTATAGAATTTTTTGCTGTAAATTAGTTCAGGAATTGGAATGAATATTATCAGATAGATTTGTTTAATAGTAATAATATACAAAAATAAACTTAAAACTATAAATGAAGAATAACTTAATTAGTTTTAATGTAAATTTAAATATATATTTGAATAAAGTAATAATCCATATAAATACTGCAAATTTTATTATTCATTAAATTTGTTTATAAATACTTAGATTAAAAGAGAAATTTCCTTTGTTGTTTATAATTTTTATTATTTATACGACAAAAAATAAAATAAAATAAGAGAAAGTGTTTATTATACAATTTTTAATGTTTAAACTTGAAATTCTAATAACTTTTTATTTTGAAAGTTTATTTTTCTTCTTCCTAATTATATTTTTGACTAAAATTATAAGCATTTTTTATTTGATTAGGTAATTTTTATAAATTAACACTATTAATTGAATATTTTTTTAGAAAACATATATAAGAGTTAAAAAAATTATTTTATTATATCAAAGTTATATTTTTTAAAATAAATAAAATAATATTTAATATTTCATTCACAATAATTATAATTTTTAGAATTTGTGGGTGAAATATTTAAAAATCATAAATAATTTGTAATTAATTATTTAACAATAAAATAAAAAAATCTTGCTTTTTCATCTTTGTTATCATATTAAATATTTACGAATAAAAATAATTTAAATTTTATAATAGTGAAACTTTTATTCATAAAAATTAATTATTTTATCTAATTTGTTATAAATAAATCAATTTGTATATCGAAGTATTTTTTAATTCTTATATGATTATAATAAAAATATAAAAAATTAATTCACTTGTATTACTCCAATCATATTTTTAAAATGCAATAATAAATATTATATATTTTGCATAAGTTTGCTATTAATCTCACATTTCTTTATATTTCTGGTGTTTAACTATAATAAAAATATAATATTATTTTCTAATCATTTATATTTTATTATTCAATTGACAAAATATATAATTCTTTTAAAATATTAATTAAATGTTTAAAAAATCTAGTAGTTAGTAATTTAATAGATAAAACTAAGTGGAAACAAAAAATAATTTATGAGTTATATATAATATAAAACAAATACTCCTTAGAAAAAATTCATAGTGTGATTTGTATATAAATAAAGCTTAGAGATGATGTTTAAATAATAAAACTAGAACGATGATAAAAATGCAATATAAAAATAAAAAAATTTTTAAATTCGCATTGGAGAATATGCAATAATATTATAAGATTTTTTTCCTATGTATTAATATTTATTCCTATCATTGTTTTTATTAAAGTATTTTCAATTAATGTATAATTTAATCATATTTGGAATAAATAAATTAAAATAACACTATATAAATGTATTTTTTATTAAATATTTATCCGAGTAAATATATATTAATTCTTAATATTATTTTAAATTTATAAAATGAAGGATCTATGTTTTCTATCTTGGCTTCTTTGTAGATTTTTATGATAAAATTATAAAATTAATATAAATTAAATTGATTATATTTAAGGTTTTTTTATATTTACATAAAATTTCATTGGTAATAATTTGCAAAATATAGTGTTAAGATAAAGTTGTATAAAAATAAAGTGGTTTGATCATTATTATCTTTTACTTAAAAACTTTAATTTAATTACTTATTCATTTTTTTGGTTTTTTCTAGCGTAAATTTTAGTCTTTTAAAATCTAAAGTATTCTTTAAAAAATACTGTCTTTCTATGTTTGATATTCGATACTTTAAAAAAAATATATTTTCTGGTAGGTAATTTTTCAGCGTATTTGAGATTATCTACTATAATTTTAAGAAATTTTAAAAATGCTTTCTTTTATATTTAAGGCTTTTCTTCTGTTTTATTTTGAACTTTCTTCAAGTAAAATGAATATAATTTAAAGATATATTAGTTAGACAAACTAATATATAATATTGTGTATGGGTAGTTTATTGAAAAGATTTCAAATATTAAATCAATGGATTTGAAACTTAAAAACCCAAATTTATTTTTAAAAATATATATAAAGTTGTTTTTATTAAATTATTTTTATCAATCATTTATTAATAAAATAACAATGATCCTTTAACTATTTATTTTAAACTGTTTTATTATAAAGTCAGAGTAAATTATTATATTTGCTTTAGTTACGGTATATAATTAATTGGATTGAAATTTAAAAACTAATGTCATTTATTTAATTTTGAAAAAGATGAATTTATTTATTCGATATATTAACATTGACAAAAAGTAACATCATCAATACAGATAATTTATACTTATTTATCATTATCTAGATTGACCTTTTTGCTCGAAAATTTGATTTTTTATAAGTATCATAAAAAATCCAACAACAACAAAAAATATTTTTAATTAAAAATTATTTGAAAAAAAAAATAATTCTATGATAAAATTTATTTTAAGATTGACTCTTTTCTAAGCAATATTTATTTTTAATTATAATTATTTTAAACAAGCAAGATATTTAATCATCATTGTTAATTGAAATATTAGATTTATAAATAAATTAAAATTTTTAATATAAATTATTATTTTTTAAAAATCTTAAAATATCCAAAGTATTTTAAATAAATTTAGCTTATATGTTTAATATATATTTAGAATTTTCATTAGTATTGATTGGTAGTATTTTTGAAAAATAAAGTTAAGATAAATATTTAAATATAATTCAAACAAATTAAATAAATTTTTTTGGAGATAATTATTTAATAAATTTCTTCTTTAATTAAAATTTAAATATCATTTAAGATAAATCACTAAAGATTGATTCTAGGAGTTTAGAAAGCATAACGGATGAAAGAAAAATTTTAAAAATATTTTATATTTACTTGCTAGGAAATTTTCCCAAAAGTTTTTATTATGATAAGACTGGGCTGGAAACTTCCTCCTAAAATTCATTTTATTATCTTTTTAAAATTAAAAATTAACTAGAAATTAATAAAAAATAGAAAAGTTATAGATAAATAAAAATATTATTTCAACTAATAAATTTAATTAAAAATATATGCTAATTAAAAATTTGTTATGAACTTAGGCATTAGATTTTATTCATGAAAAATAGTCGATGATTGATAATTTAAAATTAAAATGGATAATATTAATATGGAAACAATATACAGAAATGCTGGTGGAAGCTGTTCACTCATAAATAAAGCAAGTTACAAAAAACATATCTACAAATTATTTTTACAAAAGTAACTGTCAGTTGAAGTGGCTAGTGAAAAAGACAGATACTCATCAGAGGAACATAGGCAAGGCTATGGGGTTCATTAATGGAAAAATGGAGAAAGATATGAAGATGACAAAAATGTTGAAACAGGTTTTTTAGATTTCCATTTCCTATTAGTGTAATAGTACTCTAATTCACCTGTATTTAATTCTTAAAATTCTATATTTTTAGTTTTAGTTATCAAAATTGCCAACTTTAATTAAATAATAACTATCATAAAATCAATTTTTATCTTAAATTTTTATTATCACTTTATAAATAATGATTATTTCATTGATTAATTGCTAAATGAGTTTAAATATTATTTTATTAAATTAAAATATTTATATTTTCATCTAAAATTAAAATCAAATACATCCTACTGCGTGGATTACTTTGTATGAAAATTAATATATAACTAAACATAATGAATATTTCCTTTATTTAAAATATAAATAATTGAATAAATAATTTATTTTAGTTAATATAAAATTAAGCCCTAATATTTATTTGAATATATATTTAAATATAATTTAATTATTAATTAATTATTATTTTAATTATATTTAAAGTAAATTATTCATTTAAATTTGAGAAAATTTATTACTGTAAATAATTAACTATTGATATATCTAAGATTATAGAGATTTTGGAAGATAACAGATTTCCCCTGTTTTCTATATTTTAAAGAATTTTAGTAATTTTTATATAATTTTAAATAATTTAAAGTAACAATTAAATATAAAATTCTAATAATTAAATATTTAATTATTACAAATATTTTTTTGAAAGTAAAGTTCAATAATTGTAAAATAGTAACTTAAAATTTCTAGTTAAAATTTTAGAATAGGCTCTTACGATTATTTGAAATATAAGTTAGCTTGAATTTAAAAATAATTTCATTTTACAAACATATTTATATTCTTAATTTGACAACTTTATATAAAATTAAAAAAATTATAGAAAATTTGTTTTTTAATTTAATTTAAAATAGATGTGTTTTTGAAAAATAAGAATTAAAATTTGAAATAAATATCTATATATAAAACAACAAAAGAGTTTGTGATAAATTTTAAAGGTTTAAGTTTTTGTAATTCTTGCAAGATTATATTCCAACACTCAAATATTTTTACATAAGGTATCGCCTCAGAAAAGAATATAAACATCCACTTTAATGGTATTTAAAATAAACAGAAATAAATATGTGAATCTTAGTATTGTAGGTAAAGATTTGAATTTGAATATAAAAAGATAAATTATTATTTATTGTAATTGTTGGCAGTTAATTTTTGTTGAAACATAGAAAATTTGGCTCACGTTTGATAGAAAATTCATAGACAAATGAACTTTTTCTATAGATAATAATAATTTATTTCACATCTAGCAAGATAAATTGATTTTAAATTTTTGTAATTTAATTTTGTTTAATTAAATGCCAAAATTAAAGGTGATTTATCTCGCTTTCATATGTAGTATTATTTTTCTGCTAAAATAACTGTATTGTTTCTGTTTAGAAAGTGTTAACTCCTGAGAATTAAGATTTATATTTATTTTATAATTTATTAAATCATATTATATTAGATAATGAATGCATTATTATATCTTAATAGTAGTAAGTATTGTGGGTTAAGTTAGGAAGCAATGTAAATTGATTTAAGCAATTAAAATAATCTAGCTATTACTTATAAAATATTAATTTATAACATATATTTTTTTCAAACTATAAGTTCAAAATAATTATCTCTCATAACATTACATTAAACTGAGACTTTAAACAAAAATTTTTACATTAATAAAATATGTCATAAATCCGAATAAAATAGAAAATATAAAATTTTTAATTAGATTGCTTTCATAGCTTATGTATAATGAAAACATAATAAATAATTATACAATGAAATCTAATTTTAATTAGAATATAAGTTAATTTTATTAAATTTACTAATTATATTAGAATATTGATAAAATTAATATTTAAATAAATGTTTTATTATTTTTAATCGGTTATTAATGACTTTAGTAATAAAAATTTAAATTCATAATAATTTTAGACCACTTGTGACATCATAAAATTTTTAAGATAGCTTTCAATCACTTCCTTTGCGTAATTAATTTATAATAAAATTTCAATAATAAATTTAAATTTATAACATTGTGTAATTTTCTTAGAAAAATTATAAGAAATTAATAAAAATTTTTTAATGGTTTTATATGGATAAATATTTTTGAATATTTAATAAATCAAGAATTTAATTAAAAATAATCAAATCATAAAAATTAATTAAGCATTTTATAAATTATAATGTTTTAATAAAGAAATAATTACTAAAGCATAAAAAGATGATGATATTTTTACTGTATATAAGAAATTAATATTAAAAGAAATTTAAAGAATTATATAACAAATTAAAAATATTCTTCTGTTATTAGATAAGTTTATCTACTATTTAAAAGATGGGTATTTTTACCCAACAAAGGTAGTTTCCTACCTTTGTTGGAATTTTTCTGCTCTTCTCATAAATTGATTAAATTTTTATTATTTATAACATACTTAAATCTTTATTTTCAATTATGATATTAAAATTTATATTATAACATAATTATTTTTATCATTATAAAAATTTCAACGTTTTATCAAAGTAATTTTTATATTATTATTGATAAAATACGTTCGAATCGGGGAAATGTGAAAATTAAAATGTAAAATTAATTATATATATATTTACTGCTTATATACTTCGTGTAAGGTCTTATTTGCGAAAAGGGGTCAAATTCCTATTTTTTATTATGTAGGGGTCACTTTTATATGCGTTTGAGGTCAAAATCGATATGAATCATCATACTTCTCTTTAAAATATCCAAAGTTGAGACCCATGACCAAAGTGGTCAAATTTTGTGTTTGCATTCATGTCTGTCATATTTTTGTTTAATGGCCAATTTCGGGGTCAAACCGCGCATTTACACCCAAAGTGTCCTCATAAATGACCAAAGTGGATTTTATTAGTGAAAGTTATTATTTTAGGGTTCTTGTGGCCAAAATCGAGAAAAATCGTGGTTGTCAGCTGCATTTAGTATAATTGGTCATTTTTACAAAATATGGAGTGACCAAAGTCAATTTAGAGAGGAAAGGTCAAAATCTTGAAAAATTTTAGTATATGGTCAAATTTGCTTTGAATCGGCGAGATCGTGATTGCTGGATATAGATTGAGCGCAGTCGCGCAATTATTGATATTTTTGAGTGGATTCAGTCTAAAAAAACCAAAACTGGCATGAACGTTCGATAGTAGAAGTAATGACACTGCGCTGCTAAAAATTTCCAAAAAACCCCACTTTTATTCTCAAAGTCGTCAAATCCGCTTTATGAACTGAAATTCATGATCAATACGCTAAGTCAGCTCTATCAACTTGAATTCATCGATTTTAGTCATAAATCTTAAGGCCTGCTAGCTGCTCGATGATTCTGTCTATTAGTTTCAATTTACTGTTTATTATGATTTTGAGTGAGCAGGAGCTCAAATCCAGTAATCGATCAAGGTATTGTGATTGTGTTGAGTATAGTCTTACAACTTTAATTAGGCATTTTAGTTTTGCATCCAGAAAACTGTAATTTATCAATAGTCAGAGCATGCATTTATGAGAAGCATTGTATCGATTGCTATCGCAGTCAAGTCAACTATGCCATTGGGAGTAGTACTCTCAAATTGAAAATAAAGTAGTATATGCAGCATCACCTCGCGCTAATTGAGATTTTTTTGCGATTTCTCGAATTTAAATAGGATTGATTTAGAATAAGTTTGGTGTCAAATTGATCAAAGCCAGGAGTGAACCCAATCGAATTTCTGATTTTTACAAGGAAAATTGAGAAGTCAGTCTTAGTTTCCATGTTTGACTTCATATGCAATAATAAACTATAAAATATGAATTAGAGATTTTAAAAATACAGTGATTTATAAAAAATCTATGTGTTTTAATACGTAAATCGCATTTTAATTGAGAGAGGTTTTATTTTAATTACAGTATTAGTAGCAGTAGTAATAGCAACAGCAATAGTAGTAACTGAAGTATAGATGATGCAAGAATTATAAACACTTTTAGGATTTTCATTTTAAGGTGCAATTCTAAGTGTTGAGTAGTATCTCAAACAAAGCCATACCTCATAGTATGAATCCACTTCTTGATGCTGAATGCCCAGAGTCCTCGAAAATCATCCTCGCTCATATTTTCGATAATCTCTTGGATGCGCTTGACCAGCTGCACTCTAAATTTTAGTTATCATAGTATACTTACTTGCTAATGATGTTCTGCTGCTTGAGGTTCTTTTTTATGTATGCAAACAACTATTCGATTGGGTTGAGCCAGGGCGAGTATTCTGCGTTGAAAAGAACATTGACTTTGAAGCGACGAGCAGTCGCAAGCATCTCTGAATATTTATGAATTATCGCATTATCCATCAAGAGCACCACCTTCTTATTGCATAAATCTTTGTCAGTTCTTATACTTCTTAGCGTCTGATAGATAAAGTTTTCGAATAGTACTGAATCGAATCCTCCTTCAATTATTTGAGTCGATACCACTCTATCAACCGCAATTGCAGCTATCAGACTCATAGAGTATTGCTATCTCTTCATTATTTATTTTTCAATAGACAACTGCCTAGCTTTTAAACCATAATCACCTAAATTGGCAAGCATTTCCTTTTGATATTGTGAGATTGGTTTATAGTTTAAATTAAGCTGGATTTGATCTGACAACAATGCTATGGGTTTGATACCATCCTTTGATTCTTCAAGTTGGCTCTGATTTGGTTATAGGTCACCTATAAGAGAGGTTGAATAAATTTGAGAACGATAGCAGAGTTGTCATGATAATAGTCTGATGGAAGTATGCATAATGATTTGGAGTCTAAAGTTAGATATGTTGATTTTGTGGATTCTGGAACCATGCAACCTTGAGATATCTTCAAGGTGTCTTCATCTGGAACCATACAACCTAAGTGCTGAATCCTGTAATGTAAGAGCAGATCCATACAACTTGTATTCATACAACCTGGATCCATACATCCTGGAATCATACAACATGGATCTATACAACCTTAGCGCGGATCCGTGCAACTCTTGATTGGAACCATGCAACCCAAGAGATATCTTCAGGTATCTTCATCTAGCATGGTAGTTTAAATCATCGAATCATTTTCAGATATTACTTTTCGAATTGCATCTCTCTCGCTCTTAATGCTATCAAAGATAAGTAATCGCTCCGACTCAGTTCAATAGAATAGTTTATCAAAGTCAAGTATAGAACCAACATATCATAGACTATCAACATGCAACAACCATCAACTTGCAAATTCAACTTCTTGTACTTACTCTCATCTATATTCGAGCTGCTTAATACTGAGAGCGATAGCTTTCTAGGAGTTAGCTGAATCACTTCTCTCTATCTCTAACTTAACAAAGACCTGCTTGATTTCTTCAAAGTCGATTGCAACTTTAGTTTTGATACTCTGTCGATCAATGGCGTGAGCCCTGAATGAATTCGTTTAATCTGTTCATCATCCGAAGTGACTTTCTTGACAGTGCTCTGCAACTTCAAATTTCTGAACTTCTTCAGAGTACTCTATTAGTATTGGGCACTGTCTTCCACTTCAGGAATAGGGGATAGATCTTTATTCAATGTCTGTCTTGCTTTCAAACTCTATCGAGGAGGAGTATGTAAAATGGCTGACTTCTATAAGTTGTTCAATAAAAACTATGATCAAATGGCTTACTTTAGAACTGATTGATGATTTTTCAGATTTCAACAAAATCGATTGTTTAGCCAACTTATTTAAACTACTGGTGCTAGAATGTAGTCTTGAGATTGACTTTGCCTTAAGTGTTCTTGATGAATGCTGGATACTTGCTTATGAATCGTTGTTATCATCTTGCACTAAAATATTTTAAGAGCTGATTTCAGCTAGTGGAAGGCTAGATTTTATATATGAGATTGCATTTAACTCTTTCTATGATCCTGAAGAATACGATTCATTCAATTTCTTTCCAAGCAGCATTCCTCCATACTGCAACTCCTTATCGCACGCGATGATTCTCCTATACCTCTTGGTTGCAATCATTTTACTATCGTTAGTCTTCCTCTTACCCAAGATAATCTTCTAATTTAGTGCCCACTGCTTAAGGGGTAAGTAGTCTGATCTGAAGTTGCTTTCATCAACTGATATTATTACTGCATCCTCTCTTAAGAACTATGATAATAGTCGACTCACCCATAAGCGCTTGCTATTATAAGAAGGATCTCTATATTTAACATTCGCCGCCTCTGTCTTACCAAACTTCAAATAAAACTACTCTTTGAGAATTTTATGAATTGTTGAGATGCAAGGCACTTTGAATGTATACTTTAATGGCAAGCTCGTTTTCATTTCTTGCAATCGATTGTGAATATTTCTCCAGTGCACTGATAAATCCCAACTTCTTCGATGCATTCGCCAACAGCAGCAACCAGCTGCTCATTATCTCTCTCCCTTCTCTTGCCAGATTTTTTGGTTTTTAAGGATGCAATACTTTGGTTTTCAACTCATGCTTAAACTTCTCAACAGTTCTTGATACAAACTCTGCTGTCACTCGCAACTTCTTAAAAATTTACTTTGGCTTCAACTAATCTTCCATATACATTCTTACTATCTCAAGTCGCTTATGTGCAAGCTTTGCTTCTCGAGGCTTTAAATAGGGATTGCTTTCTTAAAGATGATTAGAGTTTAGCTGCCTTGAATTTAAATCAGAGATAGAAATCCAGTTTGAATCAATTGCGTTGATTGCTTATCTTTAGAGATCCAGATATCTAAATATAATTTGCATTAGAGTGATTCTTAAATTTTAGATTATTCTACTTACCAACTTTGATTTGCGAAATTTATTTAAGAACTGCTCTAGGTATTATCAGATTGAATCGTCGTTGTGCAAGCTCTTCAAATCTATCATGTCTTTCAAATATGCATCGATTCCTTCTAATGGCATCTATATGATCAACCCTCCTTATAAGAAACCCACTTGAGTAGGAATCTCACCAGAGTTGAGCAGAGTTCCAGTATTGTAAGAATATTATGCAGGAGCAACCACTTGCACGAAATTCTTTCCTAAAATCACAGGACCCCACTTTGTAATTTGCTTATCTTAAACCTTGACTCAACTTTCCTTGATGTTTTGAAATAAATGCTGGCTTAGATGATCGTCACTGACGATCGAGTGTTGCGATAGCTCTTGCAAAGATTGCGATAGTTATTCAGATTGCTTGCTTGATTTTTTGGATCTCTGAGCTGCGTTCATTTTTATTTTAATTTTAATAAATCTAAATCACAATATCTATGAATATTCTTTAAAATAATAATATATTTTATTAAAATGAGTTATCTTCACTCTAATGCTAAGGAGCCTGCTGATGTTTCTTATTATAAGATTTACTTTCCTATGGTATTTAGTTTTGAATCGACATCGATTACTCAAATATAAGAAATGTATGGTAGAGCGCAAGCGCTTTTTCAATTCTTTTAAATACCCTTCTCACTATTCATAAAAGTGGTCAACACAAAGCTAAGATGTTTGAAGGATCTATGTTGGCATTTTTGTTGATGTGCGATGATCTATGGAGCATGTGTATCAATAAAGTCTTAACGAAGCTTTACAATTCAAAAGACTCTCCTCATAATGATGTGATGCATATCATTTAGAAGGCTTACTCTTGCTTTGTTACTCAACCTTCAAAAGCTGCATAATCGTAACTCAAGAATTATAAGGGGAAAATTTCTAAAAAACGATTATGAAATATTGGGAACTCGATACTCAGATTATGATGAATTTAGGAAAATGGTAGTTCCTCAATGCTAAATCAACAAGAAGTTGCACTATGTCAACAATGCTATCTTTTAAGACAAGAAAAACATCATTCATGTGTACAAACGAAAGGAAAAAGATAATGAGGAATCTTCCATGATGAAATTCGATCAAACTTTGAAAGCTTGCTCAAGGTCACAGAAATTGAATTGAAAACAGTGTATGCTTAATTCTAAAATATTTATGATGCTCACATTAAGAACAGAGAAGCTTATGAGCAAAGAGTTTTTGCAAAGTTGCAAATAGATCCTTCAGTTAAGAATAAGTAAAAATCAAAAGAAAAAATCTTATGCCAAGAAAAATAAAAATGTCACTACTCCTCATACAAACATACCACCACTTCCAAATACACTACCACTCAATTCTATCAATGAAATTCAAGAAGAAGAAAAGGGTGATGCTTCCAACAACTAAGAAGTTTATGAGCAGCAAAATCATGTGCAATTGTACTATAGTTAAATGCACGATTAGACATGGCATTAGCAAATTTTAAATTTATTCACACAGCAGCGTTTGAATGACATCCACAATCAGTTTATCGCTGCATTGAGCTAAAGCAAATTCCAATCTTAATAGAACATCGTCAAGGTTTATTAGGGATCATGAGCAGTTAAGTAAAAGGTTGTTGAAGCAATACAACAAGAAAATTGTTGAAAGTGCTTGCACACCTCTGACTTACTAAGAACAGTAGGATCAAATTGAAAAAATGATGAAGGACCTTTCAAAGGATTAATAGAGCATCACTGGTTCTTATGATTATTTCAGAGTTTTTACAAAAAAAGATCCTGTTCAACAAGCAAATTAAGTTAAATTTCAGGAGATCAGTTAAGACGCGGCTGAAAATTATATAACTTTGATGAAGCACCAATTGAAATTAGATTAAATTTGAAGTCAACAAGGCCAGCTAAGGAAATGTTGCTGGAATAAATAATTTCCCTGATTATAAGGAGAAACAAAAAGTGAAACAAAAAGCAAAGAGAAAGCAACAGGATGAAGCCAAGAGATAAAGCCAGCAAGTAAATTTGATGAACTAGAACCCTAAGGATTTGGGGGTTCCTGATAATACTTTTCAAGTTTAAAAAGATAAAACTGTGACGTTCTAGTTTCTCGATAGACGTTCTAACATAGAAATGAGTGATGGCAGTGTGCTTTACAGATCATCTGCTCTTGAAAATTATCCTGATGACCATGCATACCTAAGATTTGAGTATGTCAAGGTCGCTCAAAAAACTATGAGAGAGTCATAACTTTACATCCTATCGAGCATGAAAACATTTGCCCTCGATTGTTATGACTATATCACTCAATAATTGGAACCTTAAGCACAGATTAAATTTTCTGGATCACCTTTCTTTGAGGAGACAAGCTACAGGCTAATGTACACACCACACTACTTTTAAGAATAATAATTCAGCTATAAGATGCATGCATTTCAGATGCGTAGCAAGGCTATGATTTTTAATTTGAACAGTACTTTCAAAACATCTCTTATTATGGACCCAAGCAACTATTGCTATCTATCAGAAATTATGGGCTTGCTTGCAATTATCAATGATGCCCCTATGTTTCCCAACTCCACAGCTTTTGCAATGATGCTCTGTGGTTTGTTGTAAATGCATCCTCACTACTTTTTAAATGATTACTTTCTCAACCCACTAAGATTCCCTCTCATTGATGTTCTGAATTGGTGTGCGTTTGACAATAAGTCCAGGAGCTATATAGTATCTCGCATTCAGTAACTTGATATATTTGAGAGAGATCTCACCAGAGTAGAAAGTCTTTGCATGTTTCTTAAAAGCAATAAAGCATATTTTGAAGAGTTATTTAAGAACAAAGGCACTATATTCGTCGAACTGCTTTTTAAAAACTGCGACAATAAAATTCCTCAAAGTCACTTTGTAGTTATTAGATGCGATAAATTTGGTCAACTCTAATATATGAGCAATAGATACAACAAACTAACCAAACTTCC
>ARYC01004334.1:0-13966 GCA_000711775.1 Oxytricha trifallax | reverse complement strand
ATACACAACGATATGCCAAGGTTATATCTCAAGTATTAAAAGAATGATGGGAAGTATGTCTGTGAGTTCTGCGAGAAGCCATATTTTCATACTAGAGACCTCAAGTGCACTTAAAGGAAAAGCACAATTAAAGTTTTGTTCTTATTCATGAACCTACAGGGAATGGTTTCCTCTAAAAGAGAAGATCAAGAAACCCAGTGGAGTCTCTTAGAGTTGAAGTGTAGAAGTAAGTTAAAATGAAGAAAGCAGTCAAGAACTTTCCAGTCTCTGAGATCAATAAAATCATGGTTAAAATAGAGGCAATGAAAATTCCTATATTAAAAATTATTTACTTAGATTCTTGCCTAGAAAGCTACCTCACTCTTGAAGATAAAAAAGATAAGAGAGTCATTACTGACGACTAATATGCTTACAAGATATATCCTATCAATTACTTCCTTGCTGATGACAAGTTCTAAATGGAATTTGCTAATGAGTATTATGCTCTTTAAAAGGCATAGTTAAATGAGTGCAGGCATATCATCTAGCTTGATGCTATTTTACTTGGTAAAGATCATGTTGCCTTCAGGCTTCCTTAACTAGAAATGACTTACAGAGAATTCCTATCTGACAATAGATGACATAGATAAATAAGCTAGATAGTAAAACAGATAGTTGAAGGGATTGAAGAGATTCACAAGCTAGGTTATGTTGATAGAGACTTTAAGCCAGAGAACATCATGATGAACTTTCAGCATCTTAGAGTTTATATTATTGACTTCAACAGAGCTCAAAGAGTGCAAGCCTCTGCGTAAGGAAATGTTTACGGCACTCCTGGATATTTTCCAGAGAGAGAGGATTGGAGAGATGGAGACACTTAATGGGATATCTGGGCTCTAGCAGTAATAATAATACAGAGCGACATGCCAAGAAACGATTACTTTAGCTGCAGGGGAGAGAGAGATTCTAAGTAGAGAATCAAACAATATCTCTATAAATATAAATAAATGGAGGTCTCAGAAAACTTGCACACTCAACTATTATCAAGCCATGCTAAGAGATTTAACAAACAATAGAAACAAATAAACATCAATTTAGAAAGATAAAATTCAGAGAGCTGCCACATGACTCTAAGCTCATGTTTGTGTGAAAATTAAAAAAAAACTCGCTAGTTAAACTCACTTAAATTACTTTAAAACATTAAACTCCAACATAAACCCTATTAAAACCCTAATAAAGTATGCGTTAATAGTCTACTTTAATCAATCAAAAACTCAATCAAACCACTGAAAGTATTTAGGAGTTTTGATTGATGTATGACATTTATATTATAATTAATGCTTCAAGTGGAATTTCATTTTTCTTGAACTAGTGTTTTTAATCATTTCGACACTTTATCAAAAGCCACTATAAAAATATAATTGTTCCATTTCTATAATGCTCAATTAGCAAATCGTGAATAATGATCGAAAAAGCTAAAATTTGGAATCAAGCATTTCAGGACTTGGACTATGTTTCGGCTAAAATTCATTGCTTGAGCTTAAATGAATTTAAATTCTCTACAATCTTTTATCTTTGCATTTCATTTTTTGCCGACGAGATGCTGCTGAACTTTATCAAAAGAGAGTTTAGATTATTGTTTGTTATTGATAGTTAAAAGTAAAAATTATTTTATATTTATACTTCTTTCATACTGTATCTATTAAAATCATTGCTAGTAAACTATATTCTATTGAGATTTAGAGATGAAAACATAAGATAGTGAATAATCTCACTTTATCATATTAATTGAAGTAGTCTTCTTCAGCTGTGTATAATATATAAAGAAGATCCCACCTTAAACGGAAAGTTTTACTTCAAGTCAAAATCAATCAATGCTGATTAGAAGCAGTTTAGATTATAAAATCAAACTTGATCCTCTAGAGATAAGTGATATTTTAATTCTCATATGAAATGCGTCTACCATAGACATAACAAAGTGAGAATATTTTATTTGCGGCACTTTTCTTATAACAAAATGTATATTTTTGCTAAAGCGAATGATGGAAGATTAAATTCTTCTTTTGCAAGTTATTCCTTTTAATGCAAGTAAATAAATGCAACACACTTTTATAATAAGATTATATCTATCAATGCAATTCGCTAAGAAGACTCACTTAATTAAATAAGAACTAAAAAAATATAACTAAAGCACATGCCTCTATAGGAAAGTTTGAAAAGATATTGATTTAAGGAAGTTCAAATGAATGCAGTCCTTGCCTATTTCAACTTTGCTTGCATGACTTAATTGAGATATGATAAGTTTACTTAATAACAACTTGAATATTGCGTCCAATGATTTAGTTTCACACTGGTTATCAAACATCAGATAAAACATTTAACTTAAAACGGAGGTTGAGAGATATACACAACGATATGCCAAGGTTATATCTCAAGTATTAAAAGAAAGATGGGAAGTATGTCTGTGAGTTCTGCGAGAAGCCATATTTTCATACTAGAAACCTCAAGTGCACTTAAAGAAAAAGCATAATTAAAGTTTTGTCTTTATTCATGAACCTACAGGGAATGGATTCCTCTTAAAGAGAAGATCAAGAAACCCAGTGGAGTCTCTTAGAGTTGAAGTGTAGAAGTAAGTTAAAATGAAGAAAGCAGTCAAGAACTTTCCAGTCTCTGAGATCAATAAAATCATGGTTAAAATAGAGGCAATGAAGACTCCTATATTAAAAATTATTGACTTAGATTCTTGCCTAGAAAGCTACCTCACTCTTTAGATAAAATAGAGAAGAGAGTCATTACTGATGACTAATATGCTTATAAGATATATCCTTTCAATTACTTCCTTGCTGATGACAAGTTCCAAATGGAAATTGCTAATGAGTATTATGCTCTTTAAAAGGCAAAGTTAAATGAGTGCAGGCATATCATCTAGCTTGATGCTCTTTTACTTCTTAAAGATCATGTAGCCTTCAGGCTTCCTTTATTAGAAATGACTTACAGAGAATTCCTATCTGACAATAGATGTCAGAGATAAATTAGCTAGATAGTAAAACAGATAGTTGAAGGGATTGAAGAGATTCACAAGCTAGGTTATGTTGATAGAGACTTTAAGCCAGAGAACATCATGATGAACTTTCAGCCTCTTAGAGTTTATATTATTGACTTCAACAGAGCTCAAAGAGTGCAAGCCTCTGCATAAGGAAATGTATAGGGCAATCCTGGATATTTCATAGAAAGAGAAGATTGGAGAGATGGAGACACTTAAAGGGATATCTGGGCTCTAGCAGTAATAATAATAGAGAGCGACATGCAAGAAACGATTACTTTAGCTGCAGGGGTGAGAGAGATTCTAAGCAGAGAATCAAACAATATCTCTATAAATATAAATAAATGGAGGTCTCAGAAAACTTGCACACTCAACTATTATCAAGCCATGCTAAGAGATTTAACAAACAATAGAAACAAATAAACATCAATTTAGAAAGATAAAATTCAGAGAGCTGCCACATGACTCTAAGCTCATGTTTGTGTGAAAATTAAAAAAAAACTCGCTAGTTAAACTCACTTAAATTACTAATATTAAACATTAAACTCCAACATAAACCCTATTAAAACCCTAATAAAGTATGCGTTAATAGTCTACTTTAATCAATCAAAAACTCAATCAAACCACTGAAAGTATTTAGGAGTTTTGATTGATGTATGACATTTATATTATAATTAATGCTTCAAGTGGAATTTCATTTTTCTTGAACTAGTGTTTTTAATCATTTCGACACTTTATCAAAAGCCACTATAAAAATATAATTGTTCCATTTCTATAATGCTCAATTAGCAAATCGTGAATAATGATCGAAAAAGCTAAAATTTGGAATCAAGCATTTCAGGACTTGGACTATGTTTCGGCTAAAATTCATTGCTTGAGCTTAAATGAATTTAAATTCTCTACAATCTTTTATCTTTGCATTTCATTTTTTGCCGACGAGATGCTGCTGAACTTTATCAAAAGAGAGTTTAGATTATTGTTTGTTATTGATAGTTAAAAGTAAAAATTATTTTATATTTATACTTCTTTCATACTGTATCTATTAAAATCATTGCTAGTAAACTATATTCTATTGAGATTTAGAGATGAAAACATAAGATAGTGAATAATCTCACTTTATCATATTAATTGAAGTAGTCTTCTTCAGCTGTGTATAATATATAAAGAAGATCCCACCTTAAACGGAAAGTTTTACTTCAAGTCAAAATCAATCAATGCTGATTAGAAGCAGTTTAGATTATAAAATCAAACTTGATCCTCTAGAGATAAGTGATATTTTAATTCTCATATGAAATGCGTCTACCATAGACATAACAAAGTGAGAATATTTTATTTGCGGCACTTTTCTTATAACAAAATGTATATTTTTGCTAAAGCGAATGATGGAAGATTAAATTCTTCTTTTGCAAGTTATTCCTTTTAATGCAAGTAAATAAATGCAACACACTTTTATAATAAGATTATATCTATCAATGCAATTCGCTAAGAAGACTCACTTAATTAAATAAGAACTAAAAAAATATAACTAAAGCACATGCCTCTATAGGAAAGTTTGAAAAGATATTGATTTAAGGAAGTTCAAATGAATGCAGTCCTTGCCTATTTCAACTTTGCTTGCATGACTTAATTGAGATATGATAAGTTTACTTAATAACAACTTGAATATTGCGTCCAATGATTTAGTTTCACACTGGTTATCAAACATCAGATAAAACATTTAACTTAAAACGGAGGTTGAGAGATATACACAACGATATTGCCAAGGTTATATCTCAAGTATTAAAAGAAAGATGGGAAGTATGTCTGTGAGTTCTGCGAGAAGCCATATTTTCATACTAGAAACCTCAAGTGCACTTAAAGAAAAAGCATAATTAAAGTTTTGTCTTTATTCATGAACCTACAGGGAATGGATTCCTCTTAAAGAGAAGATCAAGAAACCCAGTGGAGTCTCTTAGAGTTGAAGTGTAGAAGTAAGTTAAAAATGAAGAAAGCAGTCAAGAACTTTCCAGTCTCTGAGATCAAAAAATCATGGTTAAAATAGAGGCAATGAAGATTCCTATATTAAAAATTATTGACTTAGATTCTTGCCTAGAAAGCTGCTTCACTCTTGAAGATAAAATAGAGAAGAGAGTCATTACTGATGACTAATATGCTTACAAGATATATCCTTTCAATTACTTCCTTGCTGATCACAAGTTCCAAATGGAATTTGCTAATGAGTATTATGCTCTTTAAAAGGCAAAGTTAAATGAGTGCAAGCATATCATCTAGCTTGATGCTATTTTACTTGGTAAAGATCATGTAGCCTTCAGGCTTCCTTTCCTAGAAATGACTTACAGCCGAATTCTTATCTGACAATAGATGTCTTAGATAAATTAGCTAGATAGTATAGCAGATAGTTGAGGGGATAGAAGAGCTTCACAAGCTAGGTTATGTTCATAGAGACTTAAACCCAGAGAACATCATGATGAACTTTAAGCCTCTTAGAGTTTATATTATTGACTTCAACAGAGCTCAAAGAGTGCAAGCCTCTGCATAAGGAAAAGTTTACGGCACTCCTGGATATTTCCGAGGGAGAGGATTGGAGAAATGGATACACTTAATGGGATATCTGGGCTCTAGCAGTAATAAATATAGATAGCGACATGCCAAGAAACGATTACTTTAGCTGCAGGGGTGAGAGAGAATCTAAGCAAGAATCAAACAATATCTCTATAAATATAAATAAATGGAGGTCTCAGAAAACTTGCACACTCAACTATTATCAAGCCATGCTAAGAGATTTAACAAACAATAGAAACAAATAAACATCAATTTAGAAAGATAAAATTCAGAGAGCTGCCACATGACTCTAAGCTCATGTTTGTGTGAAAATTAAAAAAAAACTCGCTAGTTAAACTCACTTAAATTACTAATATTAAAACATTTAAACTCCAACATAAACCCTATTAAAACCCTAATAAAGTATGCGTTAATAGTCTACTTTAATCAATCAAAAACTCAATCAAACCACTGAAAGTATTTAGGAGTTTTGATTGATGTATGACATTTGTATTATAATTAATGCTTCAAGTGGAATTTGACTTTTCTTGAACTAGTGTTTTGGATCATTTCGACACTTTTTCAAAAGCCACTATAAAAATATAATTGTTCCATTTCTATAATGCTCAATTAGCAAATCGTGAATAATGATCGAAAAAGCTAAAATTTGGAATCAAGCATTTCAAGACTTGGACTATTCTTCGGCTAATATTCATTGATTGAGCTTAATTAAATTTAAATTCTCTACAATCTTTTATCTTTGCATTTCATTTTTTGCCGACGAGATGCTGCTGAACTTTATCAAAAGAGAGTTTAGATTATTGTTTGTTATTGATAGTTAAAAGTAAAAATTATTTTATATTTATACTTCTTTCATACTGTATCTATTAAAATCATTGCTAGTAAACTATATTCTATTGAGATTTAGAGATGAAAACATAAGATAGTGAATAATCTCACTTTATCATATTAATTGAAGTAGTCTTCTTCAGCTGTGTATAATATATAAAGAAGATCCCACCTTAAACGGAAAGTTTTACTTCAAGTCAAAATCAATCAATGCTGATTAGAAGCAGTTTAGATTATAAAATCAAACTTGATCCTCTAGAGATAAGTGATATTTTAATTCTCATATGAAATGCGTCTACCATAGACATAACAAAGTGAGAATATTTTATTTGCGGCACTTTTCTTATAACAAAATGTATATTTTTGCTAAAGCGAATGATGGAAGATTAAATTCTTCTTTTGCAAGTTATTCCTTTTAATGCAAGTAAATAAATGCAACACACTTTTATAATAAGATTATATCTATCAATGCAATTCGCTAAGAAGACTCACTTAATTAAATAAGAACTAAAAAAATATAACTAAAGCACATGCCTCTATAGGAAAGTTTGAAAAGATATTGATTTAAGGAAGTTCAAATGAATGCAGTCCTTGCCTATTTCAACTTTGCTTGCATGACTTAATTGAGATATGATAAGTTTACTTAATAACAACTTGAATATTGCGTCCAATGATTTAGTTTCACACTGGTTATCAAACATCAGATAAAACATTTAACTTAAAACGGAGGTTGAGAGATATACACAACGATATGCCAAGGTTATATCTCAAGTATTAAAAGAAAGATGGGAAGTATGTCTGTGAGTTCTGCGAGAAGCCATATTTTCATACTAGAAACCTCAAGTGCACTTAAAGAAAAAGCATAATTAAAGTTTTGTCTTTATTCATGAACCTACAGGGAATGGATTCCTCTTAAAGAGAAGATCAAGAAACCCAGTGGAGTCTCTTAGAGTTGAAGTGTAGAAGTAAGTTAAAATGAAGAAAGCAGTCGAGAACTTTCCAGTTTCTGAGATCAATAAAATCATGGTTAAAATAGAGGCAATGAAGATTCCTATTTAAAAATTATTGACTTATATTCTTGCCTAGAAAGCTATCTCACTCTTGAAGATAAAATAGAGAAGAGAATCATTACTAATGACTAATATGCTTACAAGATATATCTTTTCAATTACTTCCTTGCTGATGACAAATTCAAAATGGAATTTGCTAATGAGTATTATGCTCTTTAAAAGGCATAGTTAAATGAGTGCAGGCATATCATCTAGCTTGATGCTATTTTACTTGGTAAAGATCATGTTGCCTTCAGGCTTCCTTAACTAGAAATGACTTACAGAGAATTCCTATCTGACAATAGATGACATAGATAAATAAGCTAGATAGTAAAACAGATAGTTGAAGGGATTGAAGAGATTCACAAGCTAGGTTATGTTGATAGAGACTTTAAGCCAGAGAACATCATGATGAACTTTCAGCCTCTTAGAGTTTATATTATTGACTTCAACAGAGCTCAAAGAGTGCAAGCCTCTGCATAAGGAAATGTATAGGGCAATCCTGGATATTTCATAGAAAGAGAAGGGATTGGAGAGATGGAGACACTTAATGGGATATCTGGGCTCTAGCAGTTATAACAATAGAGAGCGACATGCCAAGAAACGATTACATTAGCTGCAGGAGTGAGAGAGATTCTAAGCAGAAATCAAACAATATCTCTATAAATATAAATAAATGGAGGTCTCAGAAAACTTGCACACTCAACTATTATCAAGCCATGCTAAGAGATTTAACAAACAATAGAAACAAATAAACATCAATTTAGAAAGATAAAATTCAGAGAGCTGCCACATGACTCTAAGCTCATGTTTGTGTGAAAATTAAAAAAAAACTCGCTAGTTAAACTCACTTAAATTTATTAAAACATTAAACTCCAACATAAACCCTATTAAAACCCTAATAAAGTATGCGTTAATAGTCTACTTTAATCAATCAAAAACTCAATCAAACCACTGAAAGTATTTAGGAGTTTTGATTGATGAATGACATTTGTATTATAATTAATGCTTCAAGTGGAATTTGACTTTTCTTGAACTAGTGTTTTGGATCATTTCGACACTTTTTCAAAAGCCACTATAAAAATATAATTGTTCCATTTCTATAATGCTCAATTAGCAAATCGTGAATAATGATCGAAAAAGCTAAAATTTGGAATCAAGCATTTCAAGACTTGGACTATTCTTCGGCTAATATTCATTGATTGAGCTTAATTAAATTTAAATTCTCTACAATCTTTTATCTTTGCATTTCATTTTTTCCGACGAGATGCTGCTGAACTTTATCAAAAGAGAGTTTAGATTATTGTTTGTTATTGATAGTTAAAAGTAAAAATTATTTTATATTTATACTTCTTTCATACTGTATCTATTAAAATCATTGCTAGTAAACTATATTCTATTGAGATTTAGAGATGAAAACATAAGATAGTGAATAATCTCACTTTATCATATTAATTGAAGTAGTCTTCTTCAGCTGTGTATAATATATAAAGAAGATCCCACCTTAAACGGAAAGTTTTACTTCAAGTCAAAATCAATCAATGCTGATTAGAAGCAGTTTAGATTATAAAATCAAACTTGATCCTCTAGAGATAAGTGATATTTTAATTCTCATATGAAATGCGTCTACCATAGACATAACAAAGTGAGAATATTTTATTTGCGGCACTTTTCTTATAACAAAATGTATATTTTTGCTAAAGCGAATGATGGAAGATTAAATTCTTCTTTTGCAAGTTATTCCTTTTAATGCAAGTAAATAAATGCAACACACTTTTATAATAAGATTATATCTATCAATGCAATTCGCTAAGAAGACTCACTTAATTAAATAAGAACTAAAAAAATATAACTAAAGCACATGCCTCTATAGGAAAGTTTGAAAAGATATTGATTTAAGGAAGTTCAAATGAATGCAGTCCTTGCCTATTTCAACTTTGCTTGCATGACTTAATTGAGATATGATAAGTTTACTTAATAACAACTTGAATATTGCGTCCAATGATTTAGTTTCACACTGGTTATCAAACATCAGATAAAACATTTAACTTAAAACGGAGGTTGAGAGATATACACAACATATGCCAAGGTTATATCTCAAGTATTAAAAGAAAGATGGGAAGTATGTCTGTGAGTTCTGCGAGAAGCCATATTTTCATACTAGAAACCTCAAGTGCACTTAAAGAAAAGCACAATTAAAGTTTTGTCTTTATTCATGAACCTACAGGGAATAGATTCCTCTAAAAGAGAAGATCAAGAAATCCAGTGGAGTGTCTTAGAGTTGAAGTCTAGAAGTAAGTTAAAATGAAGAAAGCAGTCAAGAACTTTCCAGTCTCTGAGATTAATAAATTCATGGTTAAAATAGAGGCAATGAAGATTCCTATATTAAAAATTATTGACTTAGATTCTTGCCTAGAAAGCTACCTCACTCTTGAAGATAAAATAGAGAAGAGAGTCATTACTGATGATAAATATGCTTACAAGATATATCCATTCAATTACTTCCTTGCTGATGACAAGTTCCAAATGGAATTTGCAAATGAATATTATTCTCTTTAAAAGGCAAAGTTAAATGAGTGTAGGCATATCATCTAGCTTGATGCTATTTTACTTGGTAAAGATCATGTAGCCTTCAGGCTTCCTTAACTAGAAATGACTTACAGAGAATTCCTATCTGACAATAGATGACATAGATAAATAAGCTAGATAGTAAAACAGATAGTTGAAGGGATTGAAGAGATTCACAAGCTAGGTTATGTTGATAGAGACTTTAAGCCAGAGAACATCATGATGAACTTTCAGCCTCTTAGAGTTTATATTATTGGCTTCAACAGAGCTCAAAGAGTGCAAGCCTCTGCATAATGAAATGCATACGGCACTCCTGGATATTCCCAGAGAAAGAGGATTGGAGAGATGGAGACGCTTAATGGGATATCTGGGCTCTAGCAGTAATAATAATAGAGAGCCGACATGCCAAGAAACGATTACTTTAGCTGCAGAGGTGAGAGAGATTCTAAGCAGAGAATCAAACAATATCTCTATAAATATAAATAAATGGAGGTCTCAGAAAACTTGCACACTCAACTATTATCAAGCCATGCTAAGAGATTTAACAAACAATAGAAACAAATAAACATCAATTTAGAAAGATAAAATTCAGAGAGCTGCCACATGACTCTAAGCTCATGTTTGTGTGAAAATTAAAAAAAAACTCGCTAGTTAAACTCACTTAAATTACATTAAAACATTAAACTCCAACATAAACCCTATTAAAACCCTAATAAAGTATGCGTTAATAGTCTACTTTAATCAATCAAAAACTCAATCAAACCACTGAAAGTATTTAGGAGTTTTGATTGATGAATGACATTTGTATTATAATTAATGCTTCAAGTGGAATTTGACTTTTCTTGAACTAGTGTTTTGGATCATTTCGACACTTTTTCAAAAGCCACTATAAAAATATAATTGTTCCATTTCTATAATGCTCAATTAGCAAATCGTGAATAATGATCGAAAAAGCTAAAATTTGGAATCAAGCATTTCAAGACTTGGACTATTCTTCGGCTAATATTCATTGATTGAGCTTAATTAAATTTAAATTCTCTACAATCTTTTATCTTTGCATTTCATTTTTCCGACGAGATGCTGCTGAACTTTATCAAAAGAGAGTTTAGATTATTGTTTGTTATTGATAGTTAAAAGTAAAAATTATTTTATATTTATACTTCTTTCATACTGTATCTATTAAAATCATTGCTAGTAAACTATATTCTATTGAGATTTAGAGATGAAAACATAAGATAGTGAATAATCTCACTTTATCATATTAATTGAAGTAGTCTTCTTCAGCTGTGTATAATATATAAAGAAGATCCCACCTTAAACGGAAAGTTTTACTTCAAGTCAAAATCAATCAATGCTGATTAGAAGCAGTTTAGATTATAAAATCAAACTTGATCCTCTAGAGATAAGTGATATTTTAATTCTCATATGAAATGCGTCTACCATAGACATAACAAAGTGAGAATATTTTATTTGCGGCACTTTTCTTATAACAAAATGTATATTTTTGCTAAAGCGAATGATGGAAGATTAAATTCTTCTTTTGCAAGTTATTCCTTTTAATGCAAGTAAATAAATGCAACACACTTTTATAATAAGATTATATCTATCAATGCAATTCGCTAAGAAGACTCACTTAATTAAATAAGAACTAAAAAAATATAACTAAAGCACATGCCTCTATAGGAAAGTTTGAAAAGATATTGATTTAAGGAAGTTCAAATGAATGCAGTCCTTGCCTATTTCAACTTTGCTTGCATGACTTAATTGAGATATGATAAGTTTACTTAATAACAACTTGAATATTGCGTCCAATGATTTAGTTTCACACTGGTTATCAAACATCAGATAAAACATTTAACTTAAAACGGAGGTTGAGAGATATACACAACGATATGCCAAGGTTATATCTCAAGTATTAAAAGAAAGATGGGAAGTATGTCTGTGAGTTCTGCGAGAAGCCATATTTTCATACTAGAGACCTCAAGCGCACTTAAAGAAAAGCACAATTAAAGTTATGTCTTTATTCATGAACCTACAGGGAAAGGATTCCTCTAAAAGAGAAGATAAAGAAACCCAGTGGAGTCTCTTAGAGTTGAAGTCTAGAAGTAAGTTAAAATGAAGAAAGCAGTAAAGAACTTTCCAGTTTCTGAGATCAATAAAATCATGGTTAAATTAGAGGCAATGAAGATTCCTATATTAAAAATTATTGACTTATATTCTTGCCTAGAAAGCTATCTCACTCTTGAAGATAAAATAGAGAAGAGAATCATTACTAATGACTAATATGCTTACAAGATATATCTTTTCAATTACTTCCTTGCTGATGACAAATTCAAAATGGAATTTGCTAATGAGTTATTATGCTCTTTAAAAGGCATAGTTAAATGAGTGCAGGCATATCATCTAGCTTGATGCTATTTTACTTGGTAAAGATCATGTTGCCTTCAGGCTTCCTTAACTAGAAATGACTTACAGAGAATTCCTATCTGACAATAGATGACATAGATAAATAAGCTAGATAGTAAAACAGATAGTTGAAGGGATTGAAGAGATTCACAAGCTAGGTTATGTTGATAGAGACTTTAAGCCAGAGAACATCATGATGAACTTTCAGCCTCTTAGAGTTTATATTATTGGCTTCAACAGAGCTCAAAGAGTGCAAGCCTCTGCATAATGAAATGCATACGGCACTCCTGGATATTCCCAGAGAAAGAGGATTGGAGAGATGGAGACGCTTAATGGGATATCTGGGCTCTAGCAGTAATAATAATTGAGAGCGAAATGCCAAGAAACGATTACTTTAGCTGCAGGGGTGAGAGAGATTCTAAGCAGAGAATCAAACAATATCTCTATAAATATAAATAAATGGAGGTCTCAGAAAACTTGCACACTCAACTATTATCAAGCCATGCTAAGAGATTTAACAAACAATAGAAACAAATAAACATCAATTTAGAAAGATAAAATTCAGAGAGCTGCCACATGACTCTAAGCTCATGTTTGTGTGAAAATTAAAAAAAAACTCGCTAGTTAAACTCACTTAAATTACTTTAAAACATTAAACTCCAACATAAACCCTATTAAAACCCTAATAAAGTATGCGTTAATAGTCTACTTTAATCAATCAAAAACTCAATCAAACCACTGAAAGTATTTAGGAGTTTTGATTGATGAATGACATTTGTATTATAATTAATGCTTCAAGTGGAATTTGACTTTTCTTGAACTAGTGTTTTGGATCATTTCGACACTTTTTCAAAAGCCACTATAAAAATATAATTGTTCCATTTCTATAATGCTCAATTAGCAAATCGTGAATAATGATCGAAAAAGCTAAAATTTGGAATCAAGCATTTCAAGACTTGGACTATTCTTCGGCTAATATTCATTGATTGAGCTTAATTAAATTTAAATTCTCTACAATCTTTTATCTTTGCATTTCATTTTTTGCCGACCGAGATGCTGCTGAACTTTATCAAAAGAGAGTTTAGATTATTGTTTGTTATTGATAGTTAAAAGTAAAAATTATTTTATATTTATACTTCTTTCATACTGTATCTATTAAAATCATTGCTAGTAAACTATATTCTATTGAGATTTAGAGATGAAAACATAAGATAGTGAATAATCTCACTTTATCATATTAATTGAAGTAGTCTTCTTCAGCTGTGTATAATATATAAAGAAGATCCCACCTTAAACGGAAAGTTTTACTTCAAGTCAAAATCAATCAATGCTGATTAGAAGCAGTTTAGATTATAAAATCAAACTTGATCCTCTAGAGATAAGTGATATTTTAATTCTCATATGAAATGCGTCTACCATAGACATAACAAAGTGAGAATATTTTATTTGCGGCACTTTTCTTATAACAAAATGTATATTTTTGCTAAAGCGAATGATGGAAGATTAAATTCTTCTTTTGCAAGTTATTCCT
>ARYC01004333.1:0-13246 GCA_000711775.1 Oxytricha trifallax | reverse complement strand
TTTGAATGATTATAAATCTTGTGTGGAAAAGTGTAGAAATCTTCGTCACTCAAATTTCAATTAGTCGAAACTTTGGACATTACTCATACTGAGAGTAATTAAGCACGGTACAGAGCATCGCACGATGCAAGGATTCCAAAACGAATTAAATCGCTAGCATGTTTACGGAGAGATTTTTTTTTATGAGCACCAGAAGCTTGAATGATTATAAAATCTTGTGTGGAAAAGTGTAGAAATCTTCGTCACTCAAATTTCAATTAGTCGAAACTTTGGACATTCTTCATACTGAGACTAATTAAGCACGGTAGAGAGCATCGCACGATGCAAGGATTCCAAAACGAATTAAATCGCTAGCATGTTTACGGAGAGATTTTTTTTTATGAGCACCAGAAGCTTGAATGATTATAAATCTTGTGTGGAAAAGTGTAGAAATCTTCGTCACTCAAATTTCAATTCGTCGAAACTTTGGACATTCTTCATACTGAGAGTAATTAAGCACGGTAGAGAGCATCGCACGATGCAAGGATTCCAAAACGAATTAAATCGCTAGCATGTTTACGGAGAGATTTTTTTATGAGCACCAGAAGCTTGAATGATTATAAATCTTGTGTGGAAAAGTGTAGAAATCTTCGTCACTCAAATTTCAATTAGTCGAACCTTTGGACATTCTTCATACTGAGAGTAATTAAGCACGGTAGAGAGCATCGCACGGTGCAGGGATTCCAAAACGAATTAAATCTCTAGCATGTTTGCGGAGAGATAATTTTTAATGAGCACCAGAAGCTTGAATGATTATAAATCTTGTGTGGAAAAGTGTAGAAATCTTCGTCACTCAAATTTCAATTAGTCGAAACTTTGGACATTACTCATACTGAGAGTAATTAAGCACGGTACAGAGCATCGCACGATGCAAGGATTCCAAAACGAATTAAATCGCTAGCATGTTTACGGAGAGATTTTTTTTTATGAGCACCAGAAGCTTGAATGATTATAAATCTTGTGTGGAAAAGTGTAGAAATCTTCGTCACTCAAATTTCAATTAGTCGAAACTTTGGACACTCTTCATACTGAGAGTAATTAAGCACGGTAGAGAGCATCGCACGATGCAAGGATTCCAAAACGAATTAAATCGCTAGCATGTTTACGGAGAGATTTTTTTTATGAGCACCAGAAGCTTGAATGATTATAAATCTTGTGTGGTAAAGTGTAGAAATCTTCGTCACTCAAATTTCAATTAGTCGAAACTTTGGACATTCTTCATACTGAGAGTAATTAAGCACGGTAGAGAGCATCGCACGATGCAAGGATTCCAAAACGAATTAAATCGCTAGCATGTTTACGGAGAGATTTTTTTTATGAGCACCAGAAGCTTGAATGATTATAAATCTTGTTTGGAAAAGTGTAGAAATCTTCGTCACTCAAATTTCAATTAGTCGAAACTTTGGACATTCTTCATACTGAGAGTAATTAAGCACGGTAGAGAGCATCGCACGATGCAAGGATTCCAAAACGAATTAAATCGCTAGCATGTTTACGGAGAGATTTTTTTTTATGAGCACCAGAAGCTTGAATGATTATAAATCTTGTTTGGAAAAGTGTAGAAATCTTCGTCACTCAAATTTCAATTAGTCGAAACTTTGGACATTCTTCATACTGAGAGTAATTAAGCACGGTAGAGAGCATCGCACGATGCAAGGATTCCAAAACGAATTAATTCGCTAGCATGTTTACGGAGAGATTTTTTTTTATGAGCACCAGAAGCTTGAATGATTATAAATCTTGGTGGAAAAGTGTAGAAATCTTCGTCACTCAAATTTCAATTCGTCGAAACTTTGGACATTCTTCATACTGAGATTAATTAAGCACGGTAGAGAGCATCGCACGATGCAAGGATTCCAAAACGAATTAATTCGCTAGCATGTTTACGGAGAGATTTTTTTTTATGAGCACCAGAAGCTTGAATGATTATAAATCTTGGTGGAAAAGTGTAGAAATCTTCGTCACTCAAATTTCAATTAGTCGAAACTTTGGACATTCTTCATACTGAGAGTAATTAAGCACGGTGGAGAGCATCGCACGATGCAAGGATTCCAAAACGAATTAATTCGCTAGCATGTTTACGGAGAGATTTTTTTTTATGAGCACCAGAAGCTTGAATGATTATAAATCTTGGTGGAAAAGTGTAGAAATCTTCGTCACTCAAATTTCAATTCGTCGAAACTTTGGACATTCTTCATACTGAGAGTAATTAAGCACGGTAGAGAGCATCGCACGATGCAAGGGTTCCAAAACGAATTAAATCGCTAGCATGTTTACGGAGAGATTTTTTTTTATGAGCACCAGAAGCTTGAATGATTATAAATCTTGTGTGGAAAAGTGTAGAATCTTCGTCACTCAACTTTCAATTAGTCGAAACTTTGGACATTCTTCATACTGAGAGTAATTAAGCACGGTAGAGAGCATCGCACGATGCAATGATTCCAAAACGAATTAAATCGCTAGCATGTTTACGGAGAGATTTTTTTTTATGAGCACCAGAAGCTTGAATGATTATAAATCTTGTGTGGAAAAGTGTAGAAATCTTCGTCACTCAAATTTCAATTAGTCGAAACTTTGGACATTCTTCATACTGAGAGTAATTAAGCACGGTAGAGAGCATCGCACGATGCAAGGATTCCAAAACGAATTAAATCGCTAGCATGTTTACGGAGAGATTTTTTTTTATGAGCACCAGAGGCTTGAATGATTATAAATCTTGTGTGGAAAAGTGTAGAAATCTTCGTCACTCAAATTTCAATTAGTCGAAACTTTGGACATTCTTCATACTGAGAGTAATTAAGCACGGTAGAGAGCATCGCACGATGCAAGGATTCCAAAACGAATTAAATCGCTAGCATGTTTACGGAGAGATTTTTTTTTTTGAGCACCAGAAGCTTGAATGATTATAAATCTTGTGTGGAAAGGTGTAGAAATCTTCGTCACTCAAATTTCAATTAGTCGAAACTTTGGACATTCTTCATACTGAGAGTAATTAAGCACGGTAGAGAGCATCGCACGATGCGAGGATTCCAAAACGAATTAAATCGCTAGCATGTTTACGGAGAGATTTTTTTTTATGAGCACCAGAAGCTTGAATGATTATAAATCTTGTGTGGAAAAGTGTAGAAATCTTCGTCACTCAAATTTCAATTAGTCGAAACTTTGGACATTCTTCATACTGAGAGTAATTAAGCACGGTAGAGAGCATCGCACGATGCAAGGATTCCAAAACGAATTAAATCGCTAGCATGTTTACGGAGAGATTTTTTTATGAGCACCAGAAGCTTGAATGATTATAAATCTTGTGTGGAAAAGTGTAGAAATCTTTGTCACTCAAATTTCAATTAGTCGAAACTTTGGACATTCTTCATACTGAGAGTAATTAAGCACGGTAGAGAGCATCGCACGATGCAAGGATTCCAAAACGAATTAAATCGCTAGCATGTTTACGGAGAGATTTTTTTTTATGAGCACCAGATGCTTGAATGATTATAAATCTTGTGTGGAAAAGTGTAGAAATCTTCGTCACTCAAATTTCAATTAGTCGAAACTTTGGACATTCTTCATACTGAGAGTAATTAAGCACGGTAGAGAGCATCGCACGATGCAAGGATTCCAAAACGAATTAAATCGCTAGCATGTTTACGGAGAGATTTTTTATGAGCACCAGAGGCTTGAATGATTATAAATCTTGTGTGGAAAAGTGTAGAAATCTTCGTCACTCAAATTTCAATTAGTCGAACCTTTGGACATTCTTCATACTGAGAGTAATTAAGCACGGTAGAGAGCATCGCACGGTGCAGGGATTCCAAAACGAATTAAATCTCTAGCATGTTTGCGGATAGATTTTTTTTTATGAGCACCAGAAGCTTGAATGATTATAAATCTTGTGTGGAAAAGTGTAGAAATCTTCGTCACTCAAATTTCAATTAGTCGAAACTTGGACATTCTTCATACTGAGAGTAATTAAGCACGGTAGAGAGCATCGCACGATGCAATGATTCCAAAACGAATTAAATCGCTAGCATGTTTACGGAGAGATTTTTTTTATGAGCACCAGAAGCTTGAATGATTATAAATCTTGTGTGGAAAAGTGTAGAAATCTTCGTCACTCAAATTTCAATTAGTCGAAACTTTGGACATTCTTCATACTGAGAGTAATTAAGCACGGTAGAGAGCATCGCACGATGCAAGGATTCCAAAACGAATTAAATCGCTAGCATGTTTACGGAGAGATTTTTTTTTATGAGCACCAGAAGCTTGAATGCTTATAAATCTTGTGTGGAAAAGTGTAGAAATCTTCGTCACTCAAATTTCAATTAGTCGAAACTTTGGACATTCTTCATACTGAGAGTAATTAAGCACGGTAGAGAGCATCGTACGATGCAAGGATTCCAAAACGAATTAAATCGCTAGCATGTTTACGGAGAGATTTTTTTATGAGCACCAGAAGCTTGAATGATTATAAATCTTGTGTGGAAAAGTGTAGAAATCTTTGTCACTCAAATTTCAATTAGTCGAAACTTTGGACATTCTTCATACTGAGAGTAATTAAGCACGGTAGAGAGCATCGCACGATGCAAGGATTCCAAAACGAATTAAATCGCTAGCATGTTTACGGAGAGATTTTTTTTTATGAGCACCAGAAGCTTGAATGATTATAAATCTTGTGTGGAAAAGTGTAGAAATCTTCGTCACTCAAATTTCAATTAGTCGAAACTTTGGACATTCTTCATACTGAGAGTAATTAAGCACGGTAGAGAGCATCGCACGATGCAAGGATTCCAAAACGAATTAATTCGCTAGCATGTTTACGGAGAGATTTTTTTTTATGAGCACCAGAAGCTTGAATGATTATAAATCTTGGTGGAAAAGTGTAGAAATCTTCGTCACTCAAATTTCAATTAGTCGAAACTTTGGACATTCTTCATACTGAGAGTAATTAAGCACGGTAGAGAGCATCGCACGATGCAAGGATTCCAAAACGAATTAAATCGCTAGCATGTTTACGGAGAGATTTCTTTATGAGCACCAGAAGCTTGAATGATTATAAATCTTGTGTGGAAAAGTGTAAATCTTTGTCACTCAAATTTCAATTAGTCGAAACTTTGGACATTCTTCATACTGAGAGTAATTAAGCACGGTAGAGAGCATCGCACGATGCAATGATTCCAAAACGAATTAAATCGCTAGCATGTTTACGGAGAGATTTTTTTTTATGAGCACCAGAAGCTTGAATGATTATAAATCTTGTGTGGAAAAGTGTAGAAATCTTCGTCACTCAAATTTCAATTAGTCGAAACTTTGGACATTCTTCATACTGAGAGTAATTAAGACGGTAGAGAGCATCGCACGATGCAATGATTCCAAAACGAATTAAATCGCTAGCATGTTACGGAGAGATTTTTTTTTATGAGCACCAGAAGCTTGAATGATTATAAATCTTGTGTGGAAAAGTGTAGAAATCTTCGTCACTCAAATTTCAATTAGTCGAAACTTTGGACATTCTTCATACTGAGAGTAATTAAGCACGGTAGAGAGCATCGCACGATGCAAGGATTCCAAAACGAATTAATTCGCTAGCATGTTTACGGAGAGATTTTTTTTTATGAGCACCAGAAGCTTGAATGCTTATAAATCTTGGTGGAAAAGTGTAGAAATCTTCGTCACTCAAATTTCAATTAGTCGAAACTTTGGACATTCTTCATACTGAGAGTAATTAAGCACGGTAGAGAGCATCTCACGATGCAAGGATTCCAAAACGAATTAAGTCGCTAGCATGTTTACGGAGAGATTTTTTTTTATGACACCAGAAGCTTGAATGATTATAAATCTTGTGTGGAACAGTGTAGAAATCTTCGTCACTCAAATTTCAATTAGTCGAAACTTTGGACATTCTTCATACTGAGAGTAATTAAGCACGGTAGAGAGCATCGCACGATGCAAGGATTCCAAAACGAATTAAATCGCTAGCATGTTTACGGAGAGATTTTTTTTTATGAGCACCAGAAGCTTGAATGATTATAAATCTTGTGTGGAAAAGTGTAGAAATCTTCGTCACTCAAATTTCAATTAGTCGAAACTTTGGACATTCTTCATACTGAGAGTAATTAAGCACGGTAGAGAGCATCGCACGATGCAAGGATTCCAAAACGAATTAAATCGCTAGCATGTTTACGGAGAGATTTTTTTATGAGCACCAGAAGCTTGAATGATTATAAATCTTGTGTGGAAAAGTGTAGAAATCTTCGTCACTCAAATTTCAATTAGTCGAAACTTTGGACATTCTTCATGTTGAGAGTAATTAAGCACGGTAGAGAGCATCGCAGGATGCAAGGATTCCAAAACGAATTAAATCGCTAGCATGTTTACGGAGAGATTTTTTATGAGCACCAGAAGCTTGAATGATTATAAATCTTGTGTGGAAAAGTGTAGAAATCTTCGTCACTCAAATTTCAATTCGTCGAAACTTTGGACATTCTTCATACTGAGAGTAATTAAGCACGGTAGAGAGCATCGCACGATGCAAGGATTCCAAAACGAATTAAATCGCTAGCATGTTTACGGCGAGATTTTTTTTATGCGCACCAGAAGCTTGAATGATTATAAATCTTGTGTGGAAAAGTGTAGAAATCTTCGTCACTCAAATTTCAATTAGTCGAAACTTTGGACATTCTTCATACTGAGAGTAATTAAGCACGGTAGAGAGCATCGCACGATGCAAGGATTCCAAAACGAATTAAATCGCTAGCATGTTTACGGAGAGATTTTTTTTATGAGCACCAGAGGCTTGAATGATTATAAATCTTGTGTGGAAAAGTGTAGAAATCTTCGTCACTCAAATTTCAATTAGTCGAAACTTGACATTCTTCATACTGAGAGTAATTAAGCTTGGTAGAGAGCATCGCACGATGCAGGGATTCCAAAACGAATTAAATCGCTAGCATGTTTACGGAGTGATTTTTTTTATGAGCACCAGAAGCTTGAATGATTATAAATCTTGTGTGGAAAAGTGTAGAAATCTTTGTCACTCAAATTTCAATTAGTCGAAACTTTGGACATTCTTATACTGAGAGTAATTAAGCTTGGTAGAGAGCATCGCACGATGCAGGGATTCCAAAACGAATTAAATCGCTAGCATGTTTACGGAGAGATTTTATGAGCACCATAAGCTGAATATTATAAATCTTTGTGGAAAATGTTGAAACTTCTTCACTCAACTTTCAATTATCGAAACTTTGGACATTCTTCATACTGAGAGTAATTAAGCACGGTAGAGAGCATCGCACGATGCAAGGATTCCAAAACGAATTAAATCGTAGCATGTTTACGGAGAGATTTTTTTTATGAGCACCAGAAGCTTGAATGATTATAAATCTTGTGTGGAAAAGTGTAGAAATCTTCGTCACTCAAATTTCAATTAGTCGAAACTTTTGACATTCTTCATACTGAGAGTAATTAAGCACGGTAGAGAGCATCGCACGATGCAAGGATTCCAAAACGAATTAAATCGCTAGCATGTTTACGGAGAGATTTTTTATAGACCAGAAGCTTGAATGATTATAAATCTTGTGTGGAAAAGTGTAGAAATCTTCGTCACTCAACTTTCAATTAGTCGAAACTTTGGACATTCTTCATACTGAGAGTAATTAAGCACGGTAGAGAGCATCGCACGATGCAAGGATTCCAAAACGAATTAAATCGCTAGCATGTTTACGGAGAGATTTTTTTTTATGAGCACCAGAAGCTTGAATGATTATAAATCTTGTGTGGAAAAGTGTAGAAATCTTCGTCACTCAAATTTCAATTAGTCGAAACTTTGGACATTCTTCATACTGAGAGTAATTAAGCACGGTAGAGAGCATCGCACGATGCAATGATTCCAAAACGAATTAAATCGCTAGCATGTTTACGGAGAGATTTTTTTTTATGAGCACCAGAAGCTTGAATGATTATAAATCTTGTGTGGTAAAGTGTAGAAATCTTCGTCACTCAAATTTCAATTCGTCGAAACTTTGGACATTCTTCATACTGAGAGTAATTAAGCACGGTAGAGAGCATCGCACGATGCAAGGATTCCAAAACGAATTAAATCGCTAGCATGTTTACGGAGAGATTTTTTTTTATGAGCACCAGAAGCTTGAATGCTTATAAATCTTGTGTGGAAAAGTGTAGAAATCTTCGTCACTCAAATTTCAATTAGTCGAAACTTTGGACATTCTTCATACTGAGAGTAATTAAGCACGGTAGAGAGCATCGCACGATGCAAGGATTCCAAAACGAATTAAATCGCTAGCATGTTTACGGAGAGATTTTTTTTTATGCGCACCAGAAGCTTGAATGATTATAAATCTTGTGTGGAAAAGTGTAGAAATCTTCGTCACTCAAATTTCAATTAGTCGAAACTTTGGTCATTCTTCATATGAGAGTAATTAAGCACGGTAGAGAGCATCGCACGATGCAAGGGTTCCAAAACGAATTAAATCGCTAGCATGTTTACGGAGAGATTTTTTTTTATGAGCACCAGAAGCTTGAATGATTATAAATCTTGTGTGGAAAAGTGTAGAAATCTTCGTCACTCAAATTTCAATTAGTCGAAACTTTTGACATTCTTCATACTGAGAGTAATTAAGCACGGTAGAGAGCATCGCACGATGCAATGATTCCAAAACGAATTAAATCGCTAGCATGTTTACGGAGAGATTTTTTTTTATGAGCACCAGAGGCTTGAATGATTATAAATCTTGTGTGGAAAAGTGTAGAAATCTTCGTCACTCAAATTTCAATTAGTCGAAACTTTGGACATTCTTCATACTGAGAGTAATTAAGCACGGTAGAGAGCATCGCACGATGCAATGATTCCAAAACGAATTAAATCGCTAGCATGTTTACGGCGAGATTTTTTTTTATGAGCACCAGAAGCTTGAATGATTATAAATCTTGTGTGGAAAAGTGTAGAAATCTTCGTCACTCAAATTTCAATTCGTCGAAACTTTGGACATTCTTCATACTGAGAGTAATTAAGCACGGTAGAGAGCATCGCACGATGCAAGGATTCCAAAACGAATTAAATCGCTAGCATGTTTACGGAGAGATTTTTTTTTATGAGCACCAGAAGCTTGAATGATTATAAATCTTGTGTGGAAAAGGTAGAAATCTTCGTCACTCAAATTTCAATTAGTCGAAACTTTTGACATTCTTCATACTGAGAGTAATTAAGCACGGTAGAGAGCATCGCACGATGCAATGATTCCAAAACGAATTAAATCGCTAGCATGTTTACGGAGAGATTTTTTTTTATGAGCACCAGAAGCTTGAATGATTATAAATCTTGTGTGGAAAAGTGTAGAAATCTTTGTCA
Organism: Oxytricha trifallax; assembly: GCA_000711775.1. Classification (NCBI taxonomy): domain Eukaryota; phylum Ciliophora; class Spirotrichea; order Sporadotrichida; family Oxytrichidae; genus Oxytricha; species Oxytricha trifallax. The sequence continues at coordinate 3,846 of ARYC01004333.1, read as the reverse complement.
CTCAAATTTCAATTAGTCGAAACTTTTGACATTCTTCATACTGAGAGTAATTAAGCACGGTAGAGAGCATCGCACGATGCAATGATTCCAAAACGAATTAAATCGCTAGCATGTTTACGGAGAGATTTTTTTTTATGAGCACCAGAAGCTTGAATGATTATAAATCTTGTGTGGAAAAGTGTAGAAATCTTCGTCACTCAAATTTCAATTAGTCGAAACTTTGGACATTCTTCATACTGAGAGTAATTAAGCACGGTAGAGAGCATCGCACGATGCAAGGATTCCAAACGAATTAATCGCTAGCATGTTTACGAGATATTTTTTTTATGAGCACCAGAAGCTTGGATGATTATAAATCTTTTGTGGAAAAGTGTAGAAATCTTCGTCACTCAAATTTCACTTAGTCGAAACTTTGGACATTCTTCATGCTGAGAGTAATTAAGCACGGTAGATAGCATCGCACGATGCAAGGATTCCAAAACGAATTAAATCGCTAGCATGTTTACGGAGAGATTTTTTTTTATGAGCACCAGAAGCTTGAATGATTATAAATCCTGTGTGGAAAAGTGTAGAAATCTTCGTCACTCAAATTTCAATTAGTCGAAACTTTGGACATTCTTCATACTGAGAGTAATTAAGCACGGTAGAGAGCATCGCACGATGCAAGGATTCCAAAACGAATTAAATCGCTAGCATGTTTACGGAGAGATTTTTTTTTATGAGCACCAGAAGCATGAATGATTATAAATCTTGTGTGGAAAAGTGTAGAAATCTTCGTCACTCAAATTTCAATTAGTCGAAACTTTGGACATTCTTCATACTGAGAGTAATTAAGCACGGTAGAGAGCATCGCACGATGCAAGGATTCCAAAACGAATTAAATCGCTAGCATGTTTACGGAGAGATTTTTTTTTTTGAGCACCAGAAGCTTGAATGATTATAAATCTTGTGTGGAAAGGTGTAGAAATCTTCGTCACTCAAATTTCAATTAGTCGAAACTTTGGACATTCTTCATACTGAGAGTAATTAAGCACAGGTAGATGAGCATCGCACGATGCAAGGATTCCAAAACGAATTAAATCGCTAGCATGTTTACGGAGAGATTTTTTTTTTTGAGCACCAGAAGCTTGAATGATTATAAATCTTGTGTGGAAAGGTGTAGAAATCTTCGTCACTCAAATTTCAATTAGTCGAAACTTTGGACATTCTTCATACTGAGAGTAATTAAGCACGGTAGAGAGCATCGCACGATGCAAGGATTCCAAAACGAATTAAATCGCTAGCATGTTTACGGAGAGATTTTTTTTTATGAGCACCAGAAGCTTGAATGATTATAAATCTTGTGTGGAAAAGTGTAGAAATCTTCGTCACTCAAATTTCAATTAGTCGAAACTTTGGACATTCTTCAAGTTGAGAGTAATTAAGCACGGTAGAGAGCATCGCAGGATGCAAGGATTCCAAAACGAATTAAATCGCTAGCATGTTTACGGAGAGATTTTTTTTTATGAGCACCAGAAGCTTGAATGATTATAAATCTTGTGTGGAAAAGTGTAGAAATCTTCGTCACTCAAATTTCAATGAGTCGAAACTTTGGACATTCTTCATACTGAGAGTAATTAAGCACGGTAGAGAGCATCGCACGATGCAAGGATTCCAAAACGAATTAAATCGCTAGCATGTTTATCGGAGAGATTTTTTTTTATTAGCACCAGAAGCTTGAATGATTATAAATCTTGTGTGGAAAAGTGTAGAAATCTTCGTCACTCAAATTTCAATTAGTCGAAACTTTGGACATTCTTCATACTGAGAGAAATCAAGTACGGTAGAGAGCATCGCACGATGCAAGGATTCCAAAACGAATTAAATCGCTAGCATGTTTACGGAGAGATGTTTTTTTATGAGCACCAGAAGCTTGAATGATTATAAATCTTGTGTTAAAAAGTGTAGAAATCTTTGTCACTCAATTTTCAATTAGTCGAAACTTTGGACATTCAAACCCAAAACCTTAGTGAGGTTTATAAGTGCTTTGATTTGTAGGGTATAGTTGGGGTCTTATTTGGGTTAGTAGACAAAATGCAGGTTTTATATGAATTTAATGAATATTTAATGATTACTATTGTGCTTAACTCAAACAAATTTTATCTACTTGTCTTTGTGATACCTCTTGAATCTCGCTGTCTTTAGTTGTTCTAGAATGTCATCTAATGATTATCTTGGATATGCTGGAGCTTTAACTAAGACCATCTGAACTATCGTCTTAATTTTATCGCAGATTTCTTCTTATTTTATATGTTTTGCTGCTAAACTTATTGATTATTTCTCGTGCTTTGTTCCAAAGTATGACATACTTTCCATATCGCTCTCTAATATGATAGCAGCAACTGCCCATACATCCCACTGAACTGAGCCATTAGTCCATTTCTCTCTAATTGGGAGGTATCCAGGAGTACCAAGAACTTTAGCCAAAGTCACTATCTCTTATCTTAAGGCTCTATTGAAATCGATAACTACGACTTCTAAATGGCAGAGGTTAAGCATAATATTTTCAGGCTTCAAATCTCTATGAACATATCCAAGTTCATGCAACTCCTTGACACCCTTAATCATATCTGTAAGAATATCATTTAAGCCATCAGGATATCTATTATGATATAGATAGTCTCTTAAAGTCATTTCAAATTTCTTGAGCCTTAGTGCGATGAAACCATAGCTTAATATAACACCATTTAACTTAAGCAAGTTCTTGCAATCTCTTCTTTAAGCCTCTCTAAAATCATATATTCGTTAGCAAACTCATTTTAATACTGCTCATTTTTTATGAGATAGCTGAAAGGGAATACCTTGTATGCATACTCATCAACTACTATAAGCTTTGCCTTGTTAGGCACACTTATGTGCAAGTAATTTTAAATGCAGCTACTAAGTTCAATTGCATTTAATGCAGGAATACTCATTGCTTTCGCTTGGAAGCAAGCTAAAACAGTATGATCTGCAGGCTAGTTCATTGATTCAAAGCGGCACTGTCTCTTGAGCTTCTCCTGTAGGTCTCTTTAAGACTCAAGAATTTTTGATTTTCTTTTAGCAGGTACAAGTTATTAAGTCTCCTAATCTTAAATCAAGAATTCGCTAAGATGATGTTTTAGCATATGCTTCTTAACCTTTGCTGAGTGAGTGTAAGACTTCATGCATGTTGTGCATTGGTACCTTCCATCCACTTTGTCATGTTTAAAATAGATCTTGGCCTTGCCAGAGTGTACCTCTTTAATGTGCCTCTTCAAGCTAGACTCAATTGAGAAGAAGTTTTAGCAGTCTTCACATTAAAATGTTTTAATTTTTTCTATTGGTTGCAGTTCCTTATCTTCTTCAACCAATTCAACTTATGTTTAAACACCCATCTCAGCGCTCTACTTCTTGTTTTAAACTTAAATTTTAAAGACCTCAGCTTCAAACTCTAGAGCTCTTAGCTCTAGCCTCCTTTTCAATTTAAATTACTTCTGGTTTCTTGGAGGAGCCAAAGTTGAGGATTGATTGACCTGATCCTAAAAGTGCCGCTCTACGATTTAAGTTGACCGCCATGTTTAAATTCAAATTTAAATTTCTATTATAAAGCTCTTAAAACCTCTATAGCTATAGCTGGACTATATAGGAGTTGCTACAGCATTAATGATGGTTTGATATCAGCTCTAAGACTTCATATTTATACTAAGTTTATAACTATAAATTTTCTAAATTAATGCTTAATATTTTTAATTTTGGTTCCAACTTAGATATAATTCAGGTTGGTACCAATTAGGTTTTGAACCATTTTGGAACTTTTCCATTAAAACCTCATTAGTTTAAAACTAG
>ARYC01004332.1:0-13956 GCA_000711775.1 Oxytricha trifallax | reverse complement strand
CCCAATTCAATGCACATATTGAAATTTGACATAAAATATTGGATTCTGTTGAGGTCTATAATTTTTTAATTTTACGGTTAATGTATCGCTTAAACAATGCACTCCCTTTCGTTACATCGTGTTTTATAGGAATAGAAGTGAAAGAGATTCCATATTCTTTTTATGTTTTTTTTAGAGCTCACTTTTGAAGACACCCAATTCAATGCACATATTGAAATTTGACATCAAATATTGGATTCTGTTGAGGTCTATAACTTTTTAATTCTACGGTTAATGTATCGCTTAAACAATGCACTCCCCTTTCGTTACATCGTGTTCTTATAGGATAGAAGTGAAAGAGATTCCATATTCTTTTTATGTTTTTTTTAGAGCTCACTTTTGAAGACACCCAATTCAATGCACATATTGAAATTTGACATCAAATATTGGATTCTGTTGAGGTCTATAACTTTTTAATTCTACGGTTAATGTATCGCTTAAACAATGCACTCCCTTTCGTTACATCGTGTTTTATAGGAATAGAAGTGAAAGAGATTCCATATTCTTTTTATGTTTTTTTGAGAGGTCACTTTTGAAGACACCCAATTCAATGCACATATTGAAATTTGACATCAAATAATATTGGATTCTGTTGAGGTCTATAACTTTTTAATTCTACGGTTAATGTATCGCTTAAACAATGCACTCCCTTTCGTTACATCGTGTTTTATAGGAATGGAAGTGAAAGAGATTCCATATTCTTTTTATGTATTTTTTAGAGGTCACTTTTGAAGACACCCAATTCAATGCTCATATTGAAATTTGACATCAAATATTGGATTCTGTTGAGGGTCTATAACTTTTTAATTCTACGGTTAATGTATCGCTTAAACAATGCACTCCCTTTCGTTACATCGTGTTTTATAGGAATGGAAGTGAAAGAGATTCCATATTCTTTTTATGTATTTTTTAGAGGTCACTTTTGAAGACACCCAATTCAATGCTCATATTGAAATTTGACATCAAATATTGGATTCTGTTGAGGTCTATAACTTTTTAATTCTACGGTTAATGTATCGCTTAAACAATGCACTCCTTTTCGTACATCGTGTTTTATAGGAATAGAAGTGAAAGAGATTCCATATTCTTTTTATGTTTTTTTTAGAGCTCACTTTTGAAGACACCCAATTCAATGCACATATTGAAATTTGACATCAAATATTGGATTCTGTTGAGGTCTATAACTTTTTAATTCTACGGTTAATGTATCGCTTAAACAATGCACTCCCTTTCGTTACATCGTGTTTTATAGGAATAGAAGGGAAAGAGATTCCATATTCATTTTATGTATTTTTTAGAGGTCACTTTAGAAGACACCCAATTCAATGCACATATTGAAATTTGACATCAAATATTGGATTCTGTTGAGGTCTATAACTTTTTAATTCATACGTTTAATGTATCGCTTAAACAATGCACTCCCTTTCGTTACATCGTGTTTTATAGGAATAGAAGGGAAAGAGATTCCATATTCATTTTATGTATTTTTTAGAGGTCACTTTAGAAGACACCCAATTCAATGCACATATTGAAATTTGACATCAAATATTGGATTCTGTTGAGGTCTATAACTTTTTAATTCTACGGTTAATGTATCGCTTAAACAATGCACTCCCTTTCGTTATATCGTGTTTTATAGGAAAAGAAGTGAAAGAGATTCCATATTCTTTTTATGTATTTTTTAGAGGTCACTTTTGAAATCACCCAATTCAATGCAAATATTGAAATTTGACACAAAATATTGGATTCTGTTGAGGTCTATAACTTTTTAATTCTACGGTTAATGTATCGCTTAAACAATGCACTCCCTTTCGTTACATCGTGTTTTATAGGAATGGAAGTGAAAGAGATTCCATATTCTTTTTATGTATTTTTTAGAGGTCACTTTTGAAGACACCCAATTCAATGCTCATATTGAAATTTGACATCAAATATTGGATTCTGTTGAGGTCTATAACTTTTTAATTCTACGGATAATGTATCGCTTAAACAATGCACTCCCTTTCGTTACATCGTGTTTTATAGGAATAGAAGTGAAAGAGATTCCATATTCTTTTTATGTTTTTTTGAGAGGTCACTTTTGAAGACACCCAATTCAATGCACATATTGAAATTTGACATCAAATAATATTGGATTCTGTTGAGGTCTATAACTTTTTAATTCTACGGTTAATGTATCGCTTAAACAATGCACTCCATTTCGTTACATTGTGTTTTATAGGAATAGAAGTGAAAGAGATTCCATATTCCTTTTATGTATTTTTATGAGGTCACTTTTGAAGACACCCAATTCAATTGCACATATTGAAATTTGACATCATATATTGGATTCTGTTGAGGTCTATAACTTTTTAATTCTACGGTTAATGTATCGCTTAAACAATGCACTCCCTTTCGTTACATCGTGTTTTATAGGAATAGAAGTGAAAGAGATTCCATATTCTTTTTATGTTTTTTTTAGAGCTCACTTTTGAAGACACCCAATTCAATGCACATATTGAAATTTGACATCAAATATTGGATTCTGTTGAGGTCTATAACTTTTTAATTCTACGGTTAATGTATCGCTTAAACAATGCACTCCCTTTCGTTACATCGTGTTTTATAGGGAATAGAAGTGAAAGAGATTCCATATTCTTTTTATGTTTTTTTTAGAGCTCACTTTTGAAGACACCCAATTCAATGCACATATTGAAATTTGACATCAAATATTGGATTCTGTTGAGGTCTATAACTTTTTAATTCTACGGATAATGTATCGCTTAAACAATGCACTCCCTTTCGTTACATCGTGTTTTATAGGAATAGAAGTGAAAGAGATTCCATATTCTTTTTATGTTTTTTTGAGAGGTCACTTTTGAAGACACCCAATTCAATGCACATATTGAAATTTGACATCAAATAATATTGGATTCTGTTGAGGTCTATAACTTTTTAATTCTACGGTTAATGTATCGCTTAAACAATGCACTCCCTTTCGTTACATCGTGTTTTATAGGAATAGAAGTGAAAGAGATTCCATATTCTTTTTATGTTTTTTTTAGAGCTCACTTTTGAAGACACCCAATTCAATGCACATATTGAAATTTGACATCAAATATTGGATTCTGTTGAGGTCTATAACTTTTTAATTCTACGGTTAATGTATCGCTTAAACAATGCACTCCCTTTCGTTACATCGTGTTTTATAGGAATAGAAGGGAAAGAGATTCCATATTCATTTTATGTATTTTTTAGAGGTCACTTTAGAAGACACCCAATTCAATGCACATATTGAAATTTGACATCAAATATTGGATTCTGTTGAGGTCTATAACTTTTTAATTCTACGGTTAATGTATCGCTTAAACAATGCACTCCCTTTCGTTACATCGTGTTTGATAGGAATAGAAGTAAAAAGAGATTCCATATTCTTTTTATGTATTTTTTAGAGGTCACTTTTGAAAACACCCAATTCAATGCACATATTGAAATTTGACATCAAATTTTGGATTCTGTTGAGGTCTATAACCTTTTAATTCTACGGTTAATGTATCGCTTAAACAATACACTCCCTTTCGTTACATCGTGTTTTATCGGAATAGAAGTGAAGGAGATTCCATATTCTTTTTATTATAAATCTTAAAAGAATCATATTTTTTAATAAATAATATATTTTACTATTAGTTATATTATAGGAACTACTTCGAAACTATAAATTCAACATTATAACAGCAATTTACAATTTTATTAAAAAATTATTCAATTTTAATTACTGTATTTATTTTTTTTACTATGAAATAACAATTTAAAGTTTTCACAGAATTTAACTATATTAAAATATAAAACTAAAAATTGTGATATTCCAGATTTATGCCTGGAATTAGTGATTTTTTTATATATTTAGACAGTTCCAGAGCTGTGCTGGAATTCCAGATTTAAACTGGAACTCAAAAGCTAAAATTGGAATTTTAAAAAGTTCCAGTTTTGGAGGGGGTATCCAAATCAAATTTTATGGTAATTAATACTAGGGTTTAAGCCAGCATGAGAATTATTATATTTGAGTTGACTATTTGCCATTTCCCAATATCAACAAATTATTGAAACAATAAACATGACTTGGTGAAATCACCATCATTCATTTTAAAAATCTCCTAAACTATTGTAATTAAGTCCTCTACACAAAACATAGTCTAGAAACATTAAGCTTCTCTCATGCAAATCAATGGTGTGCAAAATTTACTATTATTAAATATAGAGTTTTATGCTGTAGGTACTTGGAAGCCAATTCAGATATCTGTACTTAAAATATTTATGATGTTTTTAAGGTTATTACATGATGAGAATAAAATTAGATATCTTTTGACAGATTGGCTATCTCCTTTTAAATTTGAAAGTATCCTTTACTTTGCAAAAAGTCTAATCTTATCAATCATTTTAGTTACTGCTTTATTTTTATCTAAGAAATTGCTTAGCTTATTATTTATTAATATTTTTTTTAAATATTTCGATCTTCCAAAATACATTCTGTCCCTTTATTAATGACATGTATTTAGTTTTTCTAAAACAATTTTTTATTTGTGAGGATGATATTCTATTTTTTTAAATTATTTTTATTAAAAAATTTCACTTTATCATACTTTAACCTTTATTAAAATTTCGTGGAGAAGTTTCGTTCTCCGTGCATCTTTGTACCACTTTGAAAATTTATTTCCCCTTATGAAGTTTTTATTATCTTTAAATTAAAATTTATATTATACATTAACTCTAAATAATAACATTTTCATTTTATTATCATAGTCATATTTACCCATGTCTCTTTTAAAATTATATAATGTGCAGCACATATTAATTTATTAATATAAAATATATGCTATTTTGATAAAAGATTTGAAATTTCTATCATGACAAATAAATACTAATTTAAAAATATGAAATATTAATAAAATACCAAAGATTAAGAAATATTATTAATTTTTAGAAATACAAACTGCCCATATTTATATATTTAACATTTTAATCATATTTAAAGAAAATGTATAATAAAAAAAAAGTAATTTCTGAATGTATCTCTATGAGAAATAGCTGTAAAATAAATACAATTACTTTATGAATTTATATTTATGATTTCTCATAATCAATTCATTTCAACAAACTTGATAATTGTTATTATGATGATCTTATTTTAAAGTTTATTCTTAAATTTACTCTTTACTCCGTTTAATAAGTAGCTATTAATGTGATCGCACATTCAAAACACTAAATTTTATATGAATGAGTTAAAATTGATCTTGTTGTGAAATAATATTTGAGTATTACAAAAAGATTATTTGAGTTTATAATTTAAGATTACTTCTTACTTACATGAGTCATTATTCCTCCTGCGATTCCAGGTTTAGAGATATTTCCTTTACTCATCTCATCTTTAAACCCATTTTAATTTTAATCTTAATAATAATTATTTTATTCTGTTCAATTGGATATCAAAATATTTTTTTTAAAAAAAAAATTCATGATTGATTTTATATCATAATTGATGATAAAAAATTTTATTGAAATTTTATTGAAATTATATAATAATATGTAGGAGCAAGAAGCTTCCTAATTGGTCAGGAAACTATCTACGAGTTGCAGGAAATTACTAACTGACTCATGAATATTCCCCCATTGAATAAATATACCACTTTGAAGGCTAGAAACATACCCCATCCAAAATTTATTTATATTCTTAATATATTAAATTGTTATTAAATATTAAATTTCGTCATAATTTGTTTTTTACAGATATTTTTTTGACATGCAAACTTTTATATTTTTTATATTTTATTAATAAAAAATCATTCGCTTTATTTGTAGCTAAGTTTTCAGTTTATGAAAATAAGGTAAAAGTCTAAAGACATCTCATCTTGATTTCAGATTTTACCAAATCAAAAGCAAATCAATGAAGAATAGCCAGGAATATAAATTCAAAGTAGCGAAACACCAAAAAATGTGTATACCCATGAAATAGGTATACGAGCCAGGTACCGAAGCAATTCTATATATAATAAGGGTTAATTTCATTGAACAATTTTGTTGGATGTAAGAAAGTGAGAGCATGGATCTATCTGACTATACTTAACTGATTTGCTTAAGCCCCGATATTAATTCTGTAGAGCTTTGAATAAAAATAATAATATTTTATCAAATTCAATGCCAAAGAAGTTATTGATTATATACCATTTCTAATGAATTTCCCTTAATATATATATATAGAATAAATAAAAAATTTGAGGAAATCACTCAGATAATGTAAATTTTTTAAAATATATTTATATCGAATAAGCGATGAATTGCCTGATTTCAATGGATTACCCAAATTTACTCATTAAAATATGAATTACTTACTTAAAATACCAGAAATGTACCAATTACAATTATTAAAATTTCCCCTATCAGACTGGAATGTTTTTTCTAAAATATTTGTAATTAAGTTTATTATATATGATTAAGAAAAGCATTTATGAAGAACTATCGACCTTCAATTTTTCATAAATTGTATAAAATTGGAAGAAACAAAGAGATAAATTTAATAATTGTGCGTATGCTTATCTTTTGATAATTATTATCTGAAAATCTGTATAAATTTTTCAAGAAGTATTTAAAATTATGTTGAAGAGTGCTGTAACTTATTTGAATAAATATGGGTAAAAACTATTAGAATTTGAAGAACTAAATTTATTCTGTCTAAATAAAAATTTCTTAACTTTTTTATGATACTTTTAATTAGTTTTATTTATGTAAGAACAATCTGAACAAAACTTGTCAAAGTAGGACATATGAGAACGATCATAATAATTACAACCAATACCTATTTCAATGTAATCAAATGATTTTATAATATAATAATATCTAAAGAGGCATATAAGTAGCTAATTTCTTTTTATTTAGACTTTTTTCAATCATTAATCAATGATATAATAATATAGTAAAATGTTTTCATCTTAATATTTCTATCTTTTATGGGTTTATTTGAAATTTTTCATTAAAATACTACATGAATTATGATATACGGAAAATTATTTCATTTTTTTTTACTCATTGAAATTCTTTGAGCAATAAAATTTGCTTTTATTTTTATATATATTTATTTATAATATTCTTTAATAAATTATATTTATCGTATTAAAGATAGTTGTTTAAGTAATTTATTTATCAATTCCTTCATATATACTTTTAATCTCAATAATTCAAACTATACGATCTTTATCACTATTAAGTATTATCATATTTTATTTAGTTTAATTATTAAATTCTGGATGCTCATATTGAACCTCTTCAAATAAGATCAATTTTATGGTTTCTCATAAGCGAATAATATTTTGAAAAATCCTAAAGTGAAATTGGTAATGATTTTCATCTAGATAGATGAAAAGTTAAATATAAATTGGTAATTTGGGTTTTACCACTTACTAGCCAATGATGGCTTTTTATATTAAATACAAGCTGAATAATTGATTATAATAGTACAAGAAAGAGGACAGATGTTATTTAAATGAATAAAGATTTATTAAATTTGGAGACCATTCTTAATGGAAGGAATAGGCTTTATTATTAGCCATTTATGAAAAATAAGTGGTAGGCTGTAATTTAAATTGAAAAAGTCTTAAAATAATAAGTATTAGTATAGGTAATTACAGAGATGACTTCCAGAAACAGCTTTATCATCTCTCCATTCTCCATCGTATTTTGCTCCATCTGGCCATACCTACTTTGTTGTTCTCCACTTTTCCCAGAGTATCTTAAGCTTTCGATCTACTGACGTCGGAACTCTTGGAGGTAAGTATTGCTGAAGTATAAAATATTTAGATATGTTTTTTGTAACTTGCAAATTTTAGTGAATAACCAGCTGCTCCATCAACACCATTTTTAGGATTTCATATTTTCTTAATTAATTTCATTTTAATTTATCGATTTTCTATTATAAATTGTTACATATTGCTCAACCTAATATATTGAATATTATTTAATTCTACATTCATTAAAGATCAAGTTACTCAAAGTCCTAGCCAACCAGAACTCTAAAAGTTTCCAAGTTAGATTATATGATATTTGAGTATCCTGCTTTATTTTCATTTTCAACTTTTAAACATTAAAAACATTCATATATCAATTTATCTCTTAAAAAGGTCACCAGACAATCTTTTAAAAACATTGTCCGCCGGACAATCATTTGTTATCATTGTCAGTCGAAAATTTAAGGATATTTTCCAAATGTAATATAGAGAATCAGACTTGGATATAGAACAGTATTCTATGTATCCCTACTAAATATAAGGGCTCCATTAAAATCATCAAAGATATTCAAAAAGGCACCCTATATATTCCAAATGGAATATAGTAAGATCTGTTTGGAACTAAAGAATTAAAAAGAGATATCGATAATACAGGAGAATTAAGTGTTGAAAGCTCCATTTTAATCAATTTTACTATTTTTAAAAATTCTGAATGTTAAAGATGCTTAAAACCAGCTATTAGCATTGTATGAGTTTGATTTAAGATTCAGTATTTAATATATTTAATTTATTAAAATAATGCATTAATTAATTATTAAAATTAAATCAAAGATACATCATTATATGATTAACTCTTTTGCTTTTAATTGATTTGATCTTTAATGATTGAAGTATAATTAATTTTCTTTAAAAGACCTGTTGAGTTTTGACTTTGGAAATGGTATTTAAAGCATTGTTTTCACATTTTATTATTATATTATTCAATTTTTTCCACTTTCCAATAGAATCTTTACTATATAATATAGCAGAATTCTCATTTTAATTTTAATAAATTTAAAAAGAATTTAAGAAGGCATAATATATTAATAGATCTTTTCTTTAGCGTGTTTAATTTGATATTTTATTACCTATGTAATTATTCATAAGTTTGTATTAGATAGTATTTTTTTTACAACTTTTGATCAATCAAAGTATTAAATTATTTCTCTAAATTTAGAGCTAAGCAATTCTTGAAACAATTACAGTAGTTTTCTTCTTTATTATACCATAAATATAATCTTATGCACTATGCTATTAATAATAAGTGTAAGATTTAGAATATATACAATAGGTTTTAGATAAATTATAGTATAAAATGATTGAGTTTATCAGGTCTAACTATAATTATTATTTAAAAGAATTGTTTAACTTTTAAATTTTTTATAAATATTTAAAGATCTCTACCAGAATTGTGATATATTGATAAATAAGCAAGAATATAAATTTCACTATAACTGCTTAAGCAATATTTGCTTACCAGTTTATCACGATTATTATATTATTTTTAATAGTCATTAATTGAGATAAAATATTGAAACTATAATAATTTCATAATTAAAACAATTTTTATATATTAAATAAGGATAAAATAGTAAATGAACCCTAATGGTTTTTTAGCAGTAGTCGAGATGTAAATGTAAAGGGTTTCACTATAGTGATCAATAAGGCAGCTTAGCTTTCATGATAAACTCGAAAGAGAATTTTCCCAGTTGAAATCTTACTTTTGATCAAGACCATCTGAAATAAGCTTTCTCCTTTAGAGAAGTATTTCTCTCCGGGATATCTCAATGAAAATTACGTGTAATTCAGTGAAAATAGAAAATGACAATCTCTTCAAGGTTAAACCAATATTTAAGATGTCATAACAGGAGTAAATTTTATCCAATAAATCATTTAACTTAATCTTTTTGAATGTTTAAAGCCGGCTAATTATAATGTAAGCTTCCCAATAGAAAAGCAAGGTCTGCAATGTCTGATATTACGCGTACAATTTATACAGGAGTAACTATGTAGCCTAGAATCGGGATATTTCAGATATTTTTTGAGAAACGAATTTTGTGTTTCAGTTAGCTAGATACTCCGGATGTTTAAACTAGTTAAAAACTTTGTTTTAAGTAAATACCGCCTTGAGCTGCTTTATACTTTCGAAGAAACAATTATCACATTAAGTATCTATTTGTGTGGCCTAATGTTTCAAGTTATAACAAACATCGTAACTAGTTACAAACCCATAGTGTAGTATTTCAGCAGCTATAACATTTTCTCTTCTTAAGAATATTGGGAATATCCTGTGCTTGTCTACTTAGTTACTCTACAGGAGTTGTTCACTGTGATGTCAATACATCGTCTGCTCCAGCTACTCTTTTGGGAAACGTGCATTTTTAGCAACCTCCTTGCAAACCTTCATAAGAATTCAGGCTGAATACTATTGAGAAAAATTTACTCCTCTTATTTCTTCTCGTTGACTCGTGTAATAATGGATATATTGCATTTCGCCGCTTGTTATCCACTACAAGCAATTTGCCAGCAGCTCGATGGAGTAATTTGTAATAAAACTCTGAAGTGACTCATATATTACCGATAATCTTCATTTCGTGTGGGATTACTGATATCAATAACCTGAGTGTGGAGAATCGAAAATCTACCATTCCTTGATGTATTTCTATCAAGAAATTTCTCTCAGTTCCGTCATCTACACCATATCATTTCTAATTATGGCTTAATTACCATTTTTTCCCAATTTTATTCGACAAAAATTTGTTTTAATACTGAAAGTATTATATAAAGTATGTAAAATATATATTTTATTCATAATCTTTAATGCCTTTATAAATGCTAATTTATTTATATAGGCAAACTGAAAGTAACTTTGTTTTCTTTTATTAATATCCTTATTTGAGTTATTTTGACTTGAAATATTTAATATTCATATAGTTTTATGTAATTATCAAGCCATTTAATTAGGAATATTTAATGGTGGTAATGTAAATTAAATTAATTTTTCATATTCAAAACCCTTTAAATGATAAATTATTGTTGAAATTTAGATTTGATTTTAAAAGAAAAATCACGATATAGATGTTCAGAATCAATCATATTCATCATTAATTAAAATTGCTTAAATATCAAGACAAACTTTGAAACAATTAAGCTATAAAGCAGGAGATATTGTTTTAATTAGAATGCAAAAGACTTAAACTTGATATGAATTAAAACTCTTTAGAGTATTACTTAAGCTCAGTGATTGGAAATGATTAAATATATTGTTCCAAAAGATTGTAATCTTGAAAGTATTTGATTTGGTCTAGTAGTTGGAAATTATGAGGCATATTTTTCCATAATCATATTTAATGCATTATATTTATGTATTTAAATTCTGCTTAATAAATATGAACATTGTTATTTAAGAATACTCAACGTCACACCTCAAATTTTATAAAATAGTCAAGAAAGTAGATTTGATTAAAGATCCGAGGATACTTGTGTAGACTTATATAATCCTGTAGATGCCGATTTTTCATTAATACAGGCAAGCAAATTAACAGAAATATGTTACTAAGTGGAGGTAGGATTAACAAATTAAACATACCGTACATTAAGTAGAAACAATTAAATAATTTTTAAATTTAACAATCATTAAATATGTATCTATTAAATTGAATTTATAATTTTTTATTAATTAACTAAATTGATAATTCACTTTTTAAAACAATAAACTCGGATATGACTCGACCTTACTATTATTATAATCATAGAGAATATTAAAATACCAATTACTTTAGATAAAATTGCCAGTGAGATGTTCGTTTACTTTCCGAGTAAAGCACTACTTTACATATCTAACTTTTTTTACTGCCTAAACATATTTAACTTCAAACAATTTATTCAATATATTTTATTTATAGAAATAGAAGTGTTTGTTTTGTTGAGAAAGATTTGAAGATTGTCATTTACACAGCTTGAGTCTCAGCAACAGTCACACTCTGCCCACAATCAATTCAAGTGGATGCATTACTACCTGTACTAGCAGACTGATCTTCCTCCTCAAACGCACTCAAGGATGTCTTGCTTGATCAATATTGAAATGCATGCGTAGTTGGCGACCTCCTTTGAACCATCGATTTAAGTGGAGCTTAAGCTTCATGAGATAAGTTAAGTCAAGTTGAGGTGAGAATAGACTGAATTCAAGAAAGTGGCTTGACTGATTTCCAATCATTACCTTGAATTACTCAACTACTTAATATTGTAAGTTATTTATAATATAATAATAATAATATATTAAACATATTTATATCTGTGAAATTGAATTAATGGAGATAGTAACAGTTAAGTAGGCTTAAGATTTAACTTCTATTAAGATAACAGATTAGCCTGCATTGCTAGTCGAGTCTCGCCTCTTGATTTGATTAGAACCATAATCATTTAAATCAGCAAGATTTCTTTTCTTGCCAATATCCATATCTGTTAAAATAAGTCTTATCCTGTGTATTTATTAATATGAATTAATGATATTTTCATTTAAATTAATTTGTTAATTCTCTTTAAGGGGTGATCTATTGGACTTAATGTTAGTAACAAGCATTCACTGTGTGAGCATCTACCACATCCAAATCTTTCTCTTCACCATTTGGGTTAGTTTCATCAGTAGATTCCAAACTTAGCCAGATTATCTCAATTTCTGCCATATTAAAGAGTCAAATTATATGTTTTGCTGGTTAATATAAAGGAATACTTTAAAACTAATTGATCTACATAAGAAAAACAATTAATTAATCCTAATATAAAGAATTCTTTTAAGGATATGAATTTATATAAATTTATGTTTACATTAGCTTATTTTTAATTAGATTATCCAATTCAACAGTTTAATATACTGAAGTTAATAGTAGTTATTTTTATTTGAACAATAATATTATCACTATATATTTTTAAATAGATTAATTCTTTATCAAGCAATAGTAATGGAAATGTTAAATTTATGTTAAAAGTATAATTATCATCCTAAATTTTATCTGATATTTAATATCATTTATGCTAATAAAATTTACAAATTGCAGTCTGGCTGGCTGGTTTAATCAGTATAAATTGTGAATGAGATAGTTATTTAGATTGCTACGACCTTTTTACTTTTGAATATATAAATGAGAACATAATCTTTGTTTTTCGTTAAAAGTTATAAATATTCTTCAAATAATATCTTTAAGATTATTAATAATTTAAAATACGATTAAATAATATGATAACAATAAGTGGAAATAATAAATTCATATCATTTTACATTTGGTTTAATTATAAAATCACACGTTTAATTTAAATTGCTGAATTAAAAATGCAGAAGCCTGAATAGATCAATTGTTTAATAGAAAACAAGCAATTTATAAAATTGTAATCAATCAACTTTTGATTATTCACAATTTAAGCACATTCAATAGATTTTTTAATACCCTCATAATACATTTAGTCAGTATTTTTTTAATTTAAAGAGTGAGATAAAATAATCAAAAATTTGAATTTCTTCATCTACTGAGGAAATCAGATCTTTTCTAAGCATGAGAGATTTCAGCTTCTTGCATTTTATAAGCTGTAAACTAATCTTCTTTACTTAGTTTCATGATAGAAATACTTGAATGTTCTCTCTACTCTCTCAATAAATTAACTTGAAGTTATTATAATGAAACTGAAAGATTGTTGAGTTTCAGACTAAATTAGTTATCGTTGCCTTATGATCTATTCTCAGGATCCCGATAATGAATGAAAAAATTGATTGTAGTCCATCAAGTACATCCTAAGCATTTAAAACTCCACGATTCTCAGATACGAAATGCAAAATGCTGTCATTTAGAATGATTAACAGGATGGCATATCAATAAAGTAGTCTACCCAACACTTAAATGTATTGATATAGATCTTCCTTAAACTAATGCAGTTAGTATTTTTGCCCTAAAAATTATTGTGGTTAGTCTACTATGTTTAATTTCCTTACTAAGCAGCAGCTTTATGAATGAGCTCAAAATGGGTTCATTAAACTACATGTTATTTTTAAAATACTGGAGTCATCGGAGGTATTGGAGGGATTACAATAAAAAGGAAAATTACCTCAAGGACTATGATAAGATATAGTTTT